>JAVJIF010009402.1:22500-32500 GCA_038442645.1 Agave tequilana
GAGGAAGGAGGATGGATCAATCCTTGTTGCTTCAAGTGTCACCCTTGATTACACAAGCTCTCTCCCTCACAATCACTCTCTTTTACATTGAATTCTAGGGAAGAAGAAGAGGGATCTAAAGAAATAAAACTAGAGAAAAATACATGAAAATTACAACTAAACTAATCTCCTCTCTTCTCCATTCAGTTTTTGCTCGCAGGTCAGAGGTCAGATATTTATAGCCCACAGGTGAAGCTTCGAGATCAGTTCAGTTGGCGCAAAATCCGAGACAAAATCTCCCTGTAACTGCCGCGCCCACTTGCGTTCCCGCGGCCTAACTGAAGCCGTTCAGCAACAGCTTTCTGTTGCTGGCTGTTACGAGTTTGTTTGGCCACGTGGACCTCCTGGAATCTTCGTTTGTTGCGCGGATCTCTCTGGATCTGGATTTGAATTGGCTTTATCCTTTAAGCTTGGATTAATCACTTAATTAGTGTTAATTAAGTGATTATTTGGATATCTCTCCATTAGAGTGTGTACCTGCAAATATGTAGAGAAGAGGATTAAAAATCATATATTTATTTGTAATATGCATGGGAATTATGATGTAAAATATGCACTTTTGTGTATTAATCACACCCCCACACTTATTCTTTTGCTCGTCCCGAGCAAAACTAAGAAAAAGAAAAGAAAAATCTAAACTACCAATTTATTGCACCACTTTCGCAGGTGACGCGATTGCACTGAGCATGTGCAACAAGCCGTTAAACCTCTAGGTTACCCTAGAGGAGGAGTGTTGTCTCCTGAGGGTTTCAGCGGATTACACCCACAAAATCCATAAAGAAAGAAGACAAATGTTAGTATTTTGAAAACGCATTTTGAATAAGAGACATGTTTACGAACTATTTTTGCAAAAAATATAAGTGATCCTAGGTCATAAGTCCACCTATAATTATTCTTCCTTAAACTTAGTATCCATGCAAGATCTTGCTTTTAATTAAGGTAAGAATTCAAAATTGGATTGAATATCTTATCTTACATAAAACCTAGATAGTATGCACACCGTGTAAGTGAAGATTTCTGGGATTTCAACTCCAACCATCAAGCCATTTATTTATTTATTTATTTTTTTCTTTTTATTTTTTTTTCTTCCCTTAGTTTAGGCTTTCTAGTCTACCCTTGTAGCGAGCCTTTAACCGATGACTCCCAAACCAGACGGTCTTAGGGCACCAGATGAGAAAACATCCCTCGGGTTTAAGGTCTCGAGTAGAAAAGGCCACGAAACTAAAGGGGATTATTTATTTCCTTTACCACTGTTAGGCGTAAATAATCATGCTTCTTGAGGCACAATTATCTAGCTTAATAAGTGATGTTTTATTTATATATATATATATATATTTTTTTCTTTTTCTTCTTTTTTTTTTTATTATGGCATTTTGGTCTTTGTTTCCATCCCAAGAAATGTGTAAGTGTAAAGTGCATACTTATCTAAGGCAACAAATGCAAGATAAAAATATCTCCTCAATTTTACTTAGCCTATAATCTCAAACAAGATCTATTACTTCAACTAGGTTTAAGATGTCATAATTAAAGCTTTCTTAATCTCTAAGATACATCTTAATTTTCTTAAAAATAGAACAAAACTTTGTCTCTTATTTCAAAAAGTTTTTATTTTTTATTTTTATTTTTTTTTATTTTTTTTTTAAAAGAAAAGTAAAATCTAAAAAGAAAGTGGAAAATCTAGAAAAAAGATAAAATCTAAAAATAAAAGACCTAAAAAGAAAAATAAAAGTCCTAAAAAAAAAATAAAATCCTATGAAGAAAAGAAAAAGTCCTATGTTAGTACATACCCCCCCATACCTATCTCATGCATTGTCCTCAATGTATGTAAGATAAAATGATGCATGAAATAGGTAAGGTAAAAAGTCACTCCCTCCTCCTCTTGGGAACCGCAGTGGTACTGGGTCCAGCAGATTGTGTCCTCCTCAAAGTCGCCTCAACACTCTCTAAGCGCGAGGATTGCTCCTCCAACCTGGAAGTTTGCTCCTCCATCTTCTTTCTCAACCTTACTTGCCCCTTAAAAATTTTCTTCATGCCCTTCCATAAGGTAGACATGAAAGCTCGTGTCTCTACAGGGGGTTCCTGCCTCCAAAATTCGGGTTCATCCTCCGCATCATAACTCTCCGAAGATGAGGACTCAACCGGCACATTTTCTGGCTGGACAGTAGGTGTCCAGAGTGCGTGTAAACAACTAGTGTATGCACTGGTCGGTCTCTCGGGTGCAACAAACTCTCGGTCAAATGACTCAAAGAATTCGTCCGGTAGAAAGGTCTTACACAGACGTGTTATCAATACAGGATGTGAATATTTGGCACCTCTTGTGCGTGAAGAGTTGACAATAAGTGCGTGGAAGATAACCTTGTTTAAACAAACCGTGCGTTGTCGTGTCATCAAGTCATGTATAATCTGTAGCACAGGCCTGTTAAAAGTCGTGGTATGGTCTAGCCCTACAATATTGAGTAGGATCCAACGTCCTATGCAATGAACATTCCTAAACGTGGTGCTAGCCTTCAGCCCACGATCCTGCTCCGTGCAGCGAGCTCCCATAACAATCATATAATCAATTAAAGGGAGGGGCTCGCTGTGGTGTGTAATGGTCGGGACGTGAGTGACTTCCTCAAGAAGAGGAAGCGTGACATGAAAATCTCCATTGGGCATATGGACAGTGAATTGGTATGCATGTGAATCTACCGAGGCGTGATCTAGGTGAGTGTAAAACATCTTCACCAATTCAGGACAATAGAATGACTCGGTCTCAGATCTATCATATATCAAATTGTACCAATTCCTAGCCCTTATTCGTTCTAAAAATACATGTCCATAACCATTAGGATCAATTAAAATTTGCCCAAAGTCTTTCTCAGCAAATATTTGTGGTGCCATAACAGAGAATTAAGATCAACAAAAATTCGTGCGGTAAAAAAGAAGAGATTTAGAACTCGAACCGCCCCCGGATTACGTGGGGGAAAAATCGATCTCTGTTGTGGGTTTAGAGAACTCTGGATGAATTTGTGGCAACAGATCTCCAACAAGCACTGAAAATCGACCGGGGAAGAACTTTTCTGGGCGCAAGAATCTTCAGAAGCGCCGCGTTTGCGCGGCTGGGGTTGTGGATCCGCGGCAGATTGAAAGGATCTGGGGAAGAGAAAAATTTGGTGGCTGCGGTTTTGAGAGGAAGATGTATATCTGAGATTGTTTTCTCGGGTGAGGGAGGAAATATGTGGAAGGGGTTCTTTTTATAGGAGGGAAAGAATTTGAGAGTTCCCGATCTATCCCTAGGTCAAAAACAAATTTACCCTAGGGATTTATGAAAAGAATCTTTGACTCCTAGGAATTTGGAAAGACCTCAAACTTAGGAATTCTTGAAAGATGGAATTTGAGGAATCATAGGAATATGGAAAGAATTTGAATTTTGAAAATATGGGAACTCCTTTAAATATGAAAATCCTCCTTTATTTTTGTTTCTCTTTTTTTTTATTTTTTTATTTATTTCCTAAATTCTATGTTAGTAAATCCTATGTTAGTAAAAAAAAAAAAAAAAAAAAATTAACTTATGGTGGTGGTTCCGGTGGTGGTCGGATTGGTCCACGGAACATGGCCCAATCAACTTGTCGTTGGGTTTTCAGAAACCCACCAAAAATCACAGAAATATGACCCATAAAAATGATGCATGCGTGTGTGCTCTTAATTATATACATGACCACCCCATCTAATTTCAAGATTTTCCTAATAATTTCAGAGTCATTTTCATCAAACTCCTTGTCCCAGAATGATAAAACAATTGACTTGGACTCGGAAAGGAACACCGACTCAGGGAAGTGAATGAAGTCAAGATAAGGTTCAGGAGTCGGAATGGATTTAGGAATTGGGTCCAAGTCAAGAAATGTCAACTCAAGTCCACATGAATTGTCCAACAATGGAATGTGACTATCAAAAATTTGTAATTCCAGTTCAGGAAGGATGGGAATCAAAACTGACTCTAGAAGGTTACTCAAATTGGGTAATATAACCGGAGTCAATAATGATTCAGGGATTGGAACTGGATCACAGATGTGCAAATCTAGGTCACATATCTCATTTAGTTCAATTCCACAAAATGGAGAACTTGCCAAAATGTCAATGGGATCTTCAGAAGTGAAAAATTGGGCAAGTTCGACATGATCTTCAAAGATGGTTGATTCAACTTCATTGTGAATTGTGAAAGGATCCAAGGTTGATTCCGGGAAAGAATTAAAGTGAGGTAAAGATACCGGAGTCATTATGGAATCAGGAAGAAGGATTGAATCACAGAGTTGGGGTTCAAGATCACATTCCTCATGTAATTCAATAAAATGTGGAGAACTTGCCAATTTATCAATGGGATTTTCAGAAGTATGGAATTGGCCAAGTTCTATGTGATCATAAAAGATTGGTGATTCAATTTCACAATGGATAGGAAATGGATCCAATACTGACTCGGGAAATGAAGTGAAATTATGTGAAGACACCGGAGTCATGATTGAATCAGGAAGTAATATGGAATCATCAAGTGGAAGTTCAGGATCAAAATCATGTTCCAGTTCAATTTCAGAAAAAGGAAAACTTGCCAAATTGTCAATTGGATCAGAAGTGCGGACAAGTTCATTTTTAGGAAATGAGAAACTTGCCAAAATGTCAACGGGATTTGAATTTTGGACAAGTTCAAGTTTAGGAAATGAAAAACTTGCCAATGTATCAATAGGATCTGAAGTTTGGACAAGTTCAGGTAATTGTGCTGAAATTTAATCTGGATTTCCAAGATGACAAAAGTCTTGAGTCATATCAATAGAGTGTGGTATAACTGGATTAGTCAAATGTTGATAGGATAGAGTTTCCTCTTTCCTAAGAAGGTTATCCAATTGTTCTTTCACACTATTGATAGACTTGGCATGTGATTTTTGATATTGTAACATAGACTCTTGCAAGATGTCTATACTCTTTTCTAGAATTGATGTATCTTCAAATGATTGTTCTAGAATGGGAGTATAGGAATCTTGACTTTGGAAAGTTTGTGAATAGTGTGAGTCAAAAATGTGTGGTGATGGAAGAGTGGACTCACACAAGAAATCTTTACTCGTTTCCATGACAAATGGTTGTTCATTAGGAAATGATGGAACTGAGTAAGACTCTTGAAAATACTGTGGAACTGGAGAGGGAAATGGTTCTGGAAGTGTTTGCTCAGCTCTCTGTAAATTAGCTTCTAAACTCCTTAATAAGTCAGATTTGTCTTCAAATGGAGGCTCAGAAAAAGGAGTGTATGACGTGGACTCGGGAAATGAATCTTGTGAATATTGTGGACTTGGTGGAAATGGTGGACAAGGAGGTTGATAATTAAACTCGGGGGACTGGAATCCCCAATAACTCGATGAAGAGTTGAAATTATTTTGGACATTATAATTGTTAGATGGGGGATATGGGTCATATTGATTCGGATAAGGCCAACCCGGCGTATTTGGTTGGTTCATATTGTAAAACACCGGGTTGGAATTATCCGAATATGGAGTGTGTGTGACATATGGATGGAAAGAATTGTAATTGTAAGCCATATCACACAATCACAAACAAAAATCAAACAAACAAACAAACAAAAGAAAGAAAGAAAGAAAATTCTAACCTAAGTTAGGGTAGACTTAGACCTAGACGACTCCTAACTGATAGACCGTCCACGGGAGGTTCAGTGTAGACTCTAACCACAAGCTAATCAGCCAGGGAAGGGTAAGGTTGGTGGGAGGTTTTCCGTCCGGAGACGTTCCTTAATTAAGTAACCAGCAACCTTCGGGCTTTCGGCCCTCAACCCCTTTCCTAGACACCGATTTTGCAAGAGTTAAGTTCCAACACTTTTCCCCCTTAGGATAATCTCCTAAGTGAGTCCGAGATGTCCCTAGGGCCAACGTCTACTTTCTTAATTAAATTAGGCTTGGGTTAGTGAGTGCTTGGGATTGTGGTTTTCGGGCTAAGGAAAGGGTAATGAACTCCCCCACCTTATCTTATTTACGGGTATGCCCTTAGAATTGAATTGTGCAAGTGTACAAGAAACATAGCTAGGATACACTCAAAGCATGAAAATCAAGCAAGAGTTTGTCCTAGTCTAAATGCAATGCAAACACGTACCTTGCCTCCAGCACTCTTCAACAGTAAAAGTAAAGAATTGAAGAGACACGTGCCTAAAATGCAAGTGTCTAAACAATTTTTAACAATTCAACCAACTTTTTACTGTTTTTTAATTAAGCAGGAGTAGGATGCAGAATACAGGAAATAAAGTATAGAAACAGATGTATTTTACAGAACCAGAGGCCCTGCAGAAAATTGGTGAGTAGTGAACTCCTTATTGCCGCGTTCCCACGGCAAATTGCCGTGGATCCGCGGCAATTTGGAGGGATCCTGGGCTCTGCTTTCTTGAGCAGAGTCCCAGGTCCACTTGTATGTTACTGCAATGAATAGTTTCCTGTTTTCTTCTCCTGTAACCTGCAACAGAGAAGAAGGATCGTTTAGTACTTCACTTTAACCTAAAAAATACGTTGCTCTCCCCGGCAACGGCGCCATTTTTTGATTAGACTGAAAAGGTATACTTATTATGTGTATAGAAATGTATTTGATGTACCCTTTCTTGTCTCCGCTATAGCATAAGGCTATACCGAGTCGGATCTCAGGGAGAGCTCGCGTAGAAGCTTTACGTATGTAGTGAAGTGAACAAACGAGTATTCTTCTCTTGTTTTATAAACTTAGTGAATCAAATGAAAAAGAAACCAAAAGAAGATGGATATGTTCATGGTGGAAGTGGTTGGAAAAGAAATCAAGAAGTGGATGTGGTATTCACAAGAAAAAGAAAGAAAACTTAAAGAAGCTTGAATGAAAGAACACCATGACTAGCTTACCTTGCTAGCTTGCCAAGACTTACTAGACTTCTTGATAGCGAATGCGTGCCTAATGTTGTCACTCCATTGGCGTAGGGTTCGTCTAGCGTGTTGACCTAATTGCTTTCTCACTTGGAAGACGGTGGTTTAACCATCGGAGAAGAGAAGATCATACACTTGCAAGATGAAGTAGAGCAATCACACTTGAGTTAGTTAAGATGGCAAATCTAGTGGTAAACTAGTACATGGAGAAAGAATTAGCTAGAACAAGCCATAAGAAAGGTAAAACAAAGCATGGAAGTAAATTGCAAGTAATTAAAGCAAGAAGTGAAATAAAGCAAGTAAGAATGCAAGAAAACTAGAACCAAGCTTCAAGTAGAGGAAGGAGGATGGATCAATCCTTGTTGCTTCAAGTGTCACCCTTGATTACACAAGCTCTCTCCCTCACAATCACTCTCTTTTACATTGAATTCTAGGGAAGAAGAAGAGGGATCTAAAGAAATAAAACTAGAGAAAAATACATGAAAATTACAACTAAACTAATCTCCTCTCTTCTCCATTCAGTTTTTGCTCGCAGGTCAGAGGTCAGATATTTATAGCCCACAGGTGAAGCTTCGAGATCAGTTCAGTTGGCGCAAAATCCGAGACAAAATCTCCCTGTAACTGCCGCGCCCACTTGCGTTCCCGCGGCCTAACTGAAGCCGTTCAGCAACAGCTTTCTGTTGCTGGCTGTTACGAGTTTGTTTGGCCACGTGGACCTCCTGGAATCTTCGTTTGTTGCGCGGATCTCTCTGGATCTGGATTTGAATTTGGCTTTATCCTTTAAGCTTGGATTAATCACTTAATTAGTGTTAATTAAGTGATTATTTGGATATCTCTCCATTAGAGTGTGTACCTGCAAATATGTAGAGAAGAGGATTAAAAATCATATATTTATTTGTAATATGCATGGGAATTATGATGTAAAATATGCACTTTTGTGTATTAATCACCTATATATATATATATTATATATATATATATATATATATATATATATATATATATGTATATACCTATATATATAGGTATATATACCTATGTATATATACCTATATATATAGGTATATACATATATATATATATATATATATATATATATATATATATATATATATATATATATATATAGGTATATATATAGGTATACATATATATAGGTGTATATATATATAGGTATATATATATATATATATATATATATAGGTATATATATATATATATATAGGTATGTATATATATATATATATAGGTATGTATATATATATATATATATAGGTATGTATGTATGTATATATATATATACCTATATATATATACATACCTATATATATATATATACATACCTATATATATATATATACATACCTATATATATATATATACATACCTATATATATATATATATATACATACCTATATATATATATATACATACCTATATATATATATATATATATATATATATATATATATATATATATATATATATATATATTTATATATATATATATGTTGGCCCAAAGGCCTTCAACTCTAGTTTTGATGATGATTAACTCATATAGTTATGTGTACTAATTATCTTGTGATTTTAGTTTCAGATCCTTAATCAAGATATTAGTAGGTGATTAGCTTCAACAAGAAGGTTTGGAAGCTTTCACATGATGATTCAAGAGCCCGAGCGTCAAAGATAATATCTAGCACTCATTGGAGTCAAGCTCGGTGAATCAAGCTTTGGATCGAGTCGGCTTGGAGATTGCCCTCTACAAGAAGACATCGGTACCTTAGTTTAGTTTTGTGTTTAGATCCAAATTGTAAAGATTAGAATAGTATGATATGCTCAAGTTCACAACACACACGTTTCATGTTTTGAATATTGGTTTTGGTTTATGGTTTAACCGATCTTGGTTTTCATGAATAGATGTTATATCATAACAAGTTTACATGATTTAATGTATATTAGATTTGTTCTATATACATGCATGCTTCAACTACTTAGACAAACTTACTTTGATATACCTATTCATGTGTTTTAGGTTTTGTGTTTTAACAAAACTTATTTTTGGAATTATAGACAAAAACTATGATATATATATGTTTCATGTATATTGGATTATATCCATATACATCATGCCTAAATGTTGTTTAATATCATTTTTTGTATTTGGATAAGTTTTGGACAAAATGTATTTTCTATTTAAAATCCAAGTTTTAGAAAATACGGTTTTGGTTTTTGGTAAAAATGATAAGACACAAAAATAGTTCAAATTGCATGATATTTGAGTTGTAATTTTTATCACATGTTTATATATCTATGCAAAATGATAAAACTATGTTTGGGGATTTTTAAGTATTTTACAAGATTTATTAAAAATATTTTAACATATTTTTCTGACCCTGTTCTGTGCCTGACAGGCTAGGTCGGTCGACCGTACGGTCGACCGAGCCAGTAGCCGGTCGACCGACGTGCACAGACTTGTGCACGTCTGGCTGGAATTTGACACGGTCGACCGAGCGGTCGACCGGGTCTGAGAGCAGAGCTCTCTGTTTGTTTCGGTCGACCGGTTGCTGGCAACGGTCAAAATGTGACCGTTGGCCGGTCGACCGGTAGGCCATTCTTGGCAGATCTGGCTGCCAACGGCTATATTTTTCTGGGGACTATAAATACCCCTTTAATGGCCTGTTTTCTCTAAGATTTTCTGGACGAATTTTTCCTGACTCTTTAGTGTTTTCACAGCAATCAAAAGAAGTTTTTGGACTTAAATTGAACATTCTATTTGGTGTTTTTGCTAGGGTTTGGACAATCAAAGAAAAGGGTTTTTGGGAAAAGATTTTGATTGAACTTCTTCATCTTGGTTTCTAGTTTTTCCCAAGGATTTTCTTTGTGATTTTGATTTCCATTCCATTGGTTTTCTCCACACTTGAGCTACATCTACTTTCTTATTCTATACGATCTTTGTGTGGGAGAAAGAGATTGTTTGTGGTTGCTTATTGAACCACCAAGTTGTAAACCCAATCTTTACTTGGCTTAGTGCCTTTGGGTTGTATCCCTC
>JAVJIF010009402.1:37500-55000 GCA_038442645.1 Agave tequilana
CTCTCTCTCTCTCTCTCTCTCTCTCTTTTTTTTTTTACATATCAAAGGGATCTTGGCCACCGATGGGATCGGTGGAGGATGTCGTGGAGTTTGCTCGGGAACGGTTGAGTTACTTCTGCATCTTCTTAAATTTTTGAAATTGTAAGAACTGTTGGAATTCGTCTTCTGATTCAGAGTCGTCTGGGAGTTGAACTGGGGTTTTGGAGTTGGATTTTGGAGTAGTGGAAGGATCCGTTTGCTTGGCAATTTGTTGAATATGATGTTGGAGTTTTTTGCCGGTGGCGAGGAATTCAGTAACTGTTGTGTCCGAACAGAGAGCTTGATTAAGTTTGTCCCACCATTTAATTTTGAATTCTCGGAAGAGACTCATAGGAAATTTGTCAGCAATACTATAATGTTGAGCAACTCTGTAACTCCAACAGAAAATCCATGGAACCTTGAATTCTCTGTAGAACTATACTGTCTTGACATAGTGTAGTCCTTTGGCTTTGAGTAGGTAGGGATTGAAGCCTTTGAGTATTGCTGGTGGTAGAATATCTGTTGTGGGTCAGTATGAATGCCACCACTCATAGAACCAAATTGGTAAATCTTCTTGACAGTTTGAATGAAAGGTAAAAAAACCATGAATGATCAACTGGTCTGTAGAGGAATGCGCGATACCAGGCCATCCGATAATCATGATATGAGTAACCTTTTGGAATGTAATTGACTATAAAATCCTTTATTGTAGCATAGGATGCCCATTCTGTCGGTTTGATTACTCTTTTGATGATGCATTTTGAATAAGAGATTCTGTCGGGATTGTTTTTGTCCATAGAATGATATAGCTCAATAGAGCCAGAGTCAACGAGAACAAGTTCATAATATCATTGAGTTTTGAGTGGGTCGTCTGGAATCCATTGACAACCAGAAGGTAGGATTTTATTAACAAATGAGGAGAGGGTTTTGTAATCAGGAATTTCAGTAAAGGTGGTAAGGAGTAGATGTTCTGGATTCCTTTTGGTGAAATAAGGAGATGAATCAGATGTTGACTGAGGGCGTGATGCGTTTTGAATTTTGGCAGAAGGCGTTTGAAGAGTCATGGCATAAGGAAGAGGAGGAAAAGTACCTAAGACTTGGAATTTATTGGGACTTTGAATAGGCGAGGATGAAAGTGATGAGATTTTTATTTCATAGTCTTTGGAATTGACGGTCTTTTGAATCGGAGATTTGCCTTTGTCGGTACTCATTTTGAATTTGTGGTTAAGAAGCCGCGTTTCCGCGGCCAAGTTGTGTCGGTTGGCCACGCGCTTTCGCGCGTGGCCTCTGCTGGCCCAAAGGCCTTCCACTCTAGTTTTGATGATGATTAACTCATGTAGTTATGTTTACTAATATTCTTGTGATTTTAAGTTTCAGATCATGTAGCAAGATATTAGTTGGTGATTAGCTTCTACAAGGAGTTTAGAAGCTTTCCATGGTGATTCCGGTGCCCAAGCATAAAGATCATTCCTTTGCACTTGGTGGATCACGGTTTGGGAGCAAGTCGACTTGAAGATGGAAGATCGTCAAGAAGACTTAGGTATCCTAGTTTAGGTTTGTGTGTTTTAGATCCATGTGCAAAGTTTAGTATAGTTGATATGCTCAAGTGCACAACACACACGTTTTATGGTTTTTCGGTTTAACCGATATTTGTTTTCATGAATAGATTGATCAAAACAAGTTTAAATAGTTTATATGTATAGTAGATATTTTCCTTCTATACATGCATGCTTAAGCTTCTTATACAAACTGATTTTGACTTTTCTATTCATGTGTTGAAAAATCAAGTTTAATAAAAATACAAGTTTTGGTTTTTGATAAAAATGATATGACACAAAAATAGTTCATGTTGATTGATATTTGAGTTAAACTTTTTATCTCATATTTATATATCAATGCAAAATGATAAAACTATTTTTGGGTATTTTTACAAAGACTTAAAAGATTTTTAGAAATACTCTTTACATGTGTTTCTGTCCCAGAACAGTGGCTGACAGGCCAGGTCGGCCGACCGCACGGGTCGACCGCACCAAAGGCCGGTCGACCCTTGCGGTCGACCGACGTGCATAAACTTGTGCACGTTTGGCAGACACAGGGACGGTCGGCCGGGCGGCCGACCGGACAAGAGAGCTCTGCTCTCTGTTTCTGGCGGTCGGCCGTGCGGTCGACCGAGATGGCCCAACGGTCATATTTCTGACCGTTGGCGGTCGGCCGGCCGGCCGACCGCAACCTTGTCAGGCTGACAGCTCAGCCTAACGGCTAGTTTTCTTTTGGGGCTATAAATACCCCATCTCTTCATGGTTTTCTCTAAGATTTTCAGAGCTGATTTTTCCCCCATTCTCTGGTTTTAAAAATAAGTTTTCAAAAGAGTTTAAAGTGCTAAAAAGATTCATCTTTTTGTTTTTAAGTGTTTTGTTATTTTCAAAGAAAATAGGTTTTTGGGAAACTAGTTTATTGTTCTTCATTTCCATATCTATTTGGTATTTTCCCAAGAGTTTTTCTTTGATCAAAACACTTGTTTTTCACACTTGAGCTATATCATCTATCCTATTCTATTAGGATCTTGTTTTGTGGAAAAGAGGAAAGAGGAGTTGTTTGTGGTTGAAACATACCACTAGTTGTAAACCCTCATTTGTTGTTGGTATCCCTCTTGGTGAGGTTGATTGGGTTGTTGGTTTGCTCCCTCTTTGGTAGAGGTGGATATTTGTGTTTGCTCCCTCTTGTGTGAGGTGGAGCTTGGTGGTTGTAACCCTCTTTGGTAGAGGTGTTGTGGTTGTTTGGCTACGGGCCTACCCCTCGGTTGTGAGGTGGTGTTTGAGAGAGGAGTTCGGTACTCCTAGTGTTGTAACAAATCCTCCTCGGTGGAGGTTCCCTCGGTGGGAGATAGTGGATTAGAAATCCTACACGGTGGTGTAGGCGGGGATGTAGAGCAAGGTGCTCGAACCTCGAAACATATCCGTGTGTTTGCGTTTGATCCAATTTCTCTCAACTCTCTCTTTACTTTTCATTATTCATATCATATATTGCTTGCATTGTACCTTGCATAATTCATATTGCTATATCTTGTGTATGCTTGGTTGTTTGTGTGTGCCTCACTTATACTTAACCACAAGAGCTTCACATAGCACCTCAACCCATATCTAGGGGAATCAAGAGGAGTTAGTCCAGAGCCCTTCACGGGGAATTCGGCTACACTTGTGTGTTGTATTAAGTGTGTTGCTAAATTTGCATTAGCTTCCGCATTTAGTTTTCATTTAGCTATTAGATTAACACTTGCACCTATTCACCCCCCCTCTAGGTGTTTTTCAATTGGTATCAGAGCTAGTGCTCCTGATATTAGGCTTAACATCCTAGGAGTGAGATCCTTTGTTTGCTAATCTATTGTTTGCATTTGCTTGTTTTGCACACATATAGTTTATACCATGGACTTCATGACCCCACCTAGTTATGACCCTTCCAACATTGTTGTTTGGAAGTATAGGATGTCCATGTACCTAAAGACCCTAGGTTTGCATGTCTTTCTTGCCGCTACCAAGAAATGCTATCTTGGTAATGGTGATCATATATGGGCCAATGCACAAGCCCTTGAGGCTATTAGAAGCACGCTTAACAAAGATTATCTTATACGTGTTTCTAACCTTGGTTCCGCTTTTGCAGTGTGGAATTTGTTGACAACCACAACCACCACCTCCAAGCTTCAATTGCCAATCCAACCGGCGGAATCTAGTGGAGAATCTGAGTCGCAATACTTCATGGTCCAAGGGAATGACTCCCTTGAGGTACAATCGGGAACTCAACTAGATAGTTTTGATTCTAGTTCTTCATGTGATGATCATATTGATGCCCATGCTTTGAATGAAGAACTTTCTATTGTGTGTGAAAAATTGATTGAAAAATATAAGGTTTTGAAAAAGAAAAGTCTAGGCATAAATAATGAAAATAAAAATTTGATTGCTAGACTTGATGTTGTTTTGCAAGAGAAAGAGGAGATTGCTAATGAGAAGGATTCATTAAAATCTCAACTTGATCTTGCACTTAAAGAAAATAAATTTTTAAAATCTAAAAATGATTGTGAAATACTTTTGAAGAAAAATGAAAATTTATCTTCAAAAGTTGAATTTGTTTTAAAAGAGAATATTGATTTGAAAAATAAAATAATTTCTATTTCAAATGATTTAGATGTATGTTTAAAGAAAAATGAGTTTTTGAAAAATAAGATTGATTCCCATGTTTGCCATGCTAGGGTAGTTTCACCTAGATCACCCCTTGCATGCTCCATTTCTTCTATAATTAAAAATGATATAAACATGTTGAAGAAGAATATGAATTGTTTGGGCTCCACTATGAGCCAATGTGCCATGAACCATACACGCTTGGAATCCTTGGTTCAAAAGAAACAAGTTCCATCTATTATGCATGCACACCACCCACGGCATACACATACTCCTCACGGACACCATCACACTTTGTATGCTCATGTGTACACTTGTACACATTGGGGCCGTTTGTTTCGCGTAGAACTCCGTAATTCATAAATGACTTACTACCCAGTTACAATTACGGCGTTTGTTTGGACCGTAATTCATAAAAGACGTACGTAACTCAACTAACACTCACTTGCAACCCAGTTACCACTCACTTACAGCCCAGTTACAGTTAATTTTGTGGTCATACAAATTTGTAATATTTTTTTATATTAATATTAAAATTTTTTAATATTTAACTTTTTTAATATTTATTTGCAGTATTAAAACTTTTAAAATCACCAAATAGTTAATTTTGTGGTCAACTTTTTCACTTACGACTTATACATTACGACAACCAAACACCGTAAAGTACAATACACTTTCTCACTTTACAATTTTATATTACCAATCAAACACCGTAAAATTTACATACATGTAACTCATTTACAATTGTAAAAGACTTTACCAATTAGAACTACGAATTACGGCCAGTTACGACAACCAAACCGACCCATTGTGGACGTAAGGGCCACCTTGCTAGATTTTGCTATGATAGATTACATACTTCAAATTTAACAACTAAATTTGTGTGGGTTAGAGAAGGTACTAACCCTCATGGACCCAAAAGACAATGGGTACCAAAGACCACCCCTCCTATTTTTGATGTAGGTGTGGGCTCTCACATGACGTGAGAGAGATGACACCTTGGAGTTGATGCATTCCGAGCTTCATGGAAATCATTTGGATGCATCACTTTCAAGGGATGTTTGGTGGAGAGGACCACCATGGTTTGGAGACAAGGAAAGTTGCCTTCTAAGTTTTGGTAACGATCCCTAACTCCTATTTATTGTTTACATCCTTTTCATATCATATGTTTATAGCATGTTTTGATGTTTATTGATCATTATGAATATGCCATGTAAATTAGATTAGTGCTATACATGTTAGTTGTTTGAGACACCCATGTTTAATATGGACTTATATTTTTGTGCTCTCACCTTATTTGAACTAATTTGTATGACCTAGATCTAATGTATATGCATGTACATATTGATCATATATGATTTGTATTTCATATTTTTGATGTTTAAAGATTTTTGTGAAAATACCATAATTATTAAATCCTTGACATACATGAATAGCAATTTGAGACACCCATATTTAAAATGGATTATTATTTTGTGTTCTCGTATTTATCATATTTATCATAGGTTTAATAACATGTGAATTTTCTTAATAATCATGTTTAAGATTTATCATGATGATTTTTATTACGTATTGTTTAATGCTTCATGATTTGAATATTTGTTTAGATGTTAGTTTTCATTAAGACTAGGATATATACTTATGCATATAGTGGGTAACAAATGGATCTATATATGTTTGTGCTTGAATGCTTGTTTGTACCCATTAGATGTGTTAGTATAGTCTAGTTTTGATAATTCATACATTCTAAACTTGTATTCCTATTTTTAAATTTGTTTTATGATTATGTGTTTTCATTTCATGTATATGCTTATTTTGCCAAACTTTAAGATATACATGTATGCCCTTTGAGTCATTTGCCTTTTATGCAAATCTATATATATGGACTCAATTGTGTTTAGGGATATGTATGTATACTTCTTGTGTTGACATATCATACATATACCTTGAAATGAAAGGTTGTTTTAATGAAAATTTAGCTTTTCATGTTTTTCATAAATTTATGTTTAACTTCATGTATATGTCCATCTTGCCCAAACTATTCTTATACATATACATCCTGTTGAGCCACGTGCCTTCATGCATATATTCTTTGTGGACTCATTATGTTTTGGATATGTATGTATACGTTAGTTTGTATTAGACATACATATGCCTTGAAGATTAAGTAGTTTTAATTTTTTTTGTTTTCTTATTTAAAGGAATAATTGAGCTTAATTGAATATTTTCATGATTATGATCTACACATTTTATTTATACACCCATATTTATATTTTGCTCATGTTTTGTTTTCATGAGTCATATTTATGCTTAATTGAATTAGAGTATTGATTATCATGTGGATTTCATGTTTTATGAAAAACTATTTTGTTTATTCCTTGCTTGAAGGATTTCGTACTAGTTAACAAAATTTTTCATTTTAACTAGTTCGTATTCTTCATTGTGTTATGAGGTATACACATGCTATTGTTGTTATTTCAATTGGTATCATTGAACTCTTTCAATTGGTATCAATTTGATCCTTTTGTATACTCATAATTGTTTATTGTGTATGTATGTTATCAATTGGCATCATCTATTGGTGATTGGTACTCATTCTATTTTATACACATATACTTGTTTTATTTGTGCTATTATATTTCTATATCTTGAGCACAAATCTTGTTTATGCTAGAGCTTGAATTTCAACTTTATTTCAGTTGATTTAGTTTTTCAATTGGTATATTATTTCAAGTCTATGCATGTATTATGTTGGTATTTCATAAAGGGGGAGAACATTTTTTTTAACCCTTTGTTGTTTCCTTGAATAGAATAAAAAGGGGGAGAAGGATTTGGATATGCATGTCTTTGTATGCACTTATTTGAAAAAAAAAAGGGAAAAAGTTTTATTCATTTAATTGGTATCTAGAGCACCTTTCACATTTCATTGGTGTCTAGATCATGTTTTCTTGATAGAAGAATTTGTTTATATTTTGATTTTGTTTTTACCCCTTTGTTGATGATTGACAAAAAGGGGGAGAAAGATTTTGAGTTTATATGCATGCTTATGATTTTGCATATATTATGATTTTCATTGGTATCTGGAGCATGTTTTGTTAATTGGCATCTAGAGCATGTTTTGTTTTGAAAGTTTCAATTGGTATAAGAACATGTTTATTGTGAATATTTCATTGGTATCTAGAGCCTAGAACATGTTTTGTTGATATAAGAGTTTTATTGTTTTCATGCATGATATAATGCATTGCCATTCATTGCATATTTATTATTTATTTGCTTATGCATGAGTTAAGGGGGAGCTTCTTTGAAGCTTAACTTTAAATCCATGCATATATAACTCCATGAGTTTTGTCATCATCAAAAAGGGGGAGATTGTTGGCCCAAAGGCCTTCCACTCTAGTTTTGATGATGATTAACTCATGTAGTTATGTTTACTAATATTCTTGTGATTTTAAGTTTCAGATCATGTAGCAAGATATTAGTTGGTGATTAGCTTCTACAAGGAGTTTAGAAGCTTTCCATGGTGATTCCGGTGCCCAAGCATAAAGATCATTCCTTTGCACTTGGTGGATCACGGTTTGGGAGCAAGTCGACTTGAAGATGGAAGATCGTCAAGAAGACTTAGGTATCCTAATTTAGGTTTGTGTGTTTTAGATCCATGTGTAAAGTTTAGTATAGTTGATATGCTCAAGTGCACAACACACACGTTTTATGGTTTTTCGGTTTAACCGATATTTGTTTTCATGAATAGATTGATCAAAACAAGTTTAAATAGTTTATATGTATAGTAGATGTTTTCCTTCTATACATGCATGCTTAAGCTTCTTATACAAACTGATTTTGACTTTTCTATTCATGTGTTGAAAAATCAAGTTTAATAAAAATACAAGTTTTAGTTTTTGATAAAAATGATATGACACAAAAATAGTTCATGTTGATTGATATTTGAGCTAAACTTTTTATCACATATTTATATATCAATGCAAAATGATAAAACTATTTTTGGGTATTTTTACAAAGACTTAAAAGATTTTTAGAAATACTCTTTACATGTGTTTCTGTCCCAGAACAGTGGCTGACAGGCCCAGGTCGGCCGACCGCACGGGTCGACCGCACCAAAGGCCGGTCGACCCTTGCGGTCGACCGACGTGCACAAACTTGTGCACGTTTGGCAGACACAGGGACGGTCGGCCGGGCGGCCGACCGGACCAGAGAGCTCTGCTCTCTGTTTCTGGCGGTCGGCCGTGCGGTCGACCGAGATGGCCCAACGGTCATATTTCTGACCGTTGGCGGTCGGTCGGCCGGCCGACCGCAAGCCTGTCAGGCTGACAGCTCAGCCTAACGGCTAGTTTTCTTTTGGGGCTATAAATACCCCATCTCTTCATGGGTTTCTTTAAGATTTTCAGAGCTGATTTTTCCCCCATTCTCTGGTTTTAAAAATAAGTTTTCAAAAGAGTTTAAAGTGCTAAAAAGATTCATCTTTTTGTTTTTAAGTGTTTTGTTATTTTCAAAGAAAATAGGTTTTTGGGAAACTAGTTTATTGTTCTTCATTTCCATATCTATTTGGTATTTTCCCAAGAGTTTTTCTTTGATCAAAACACTTGTTTTCCACACTTGAGCTATATCATCTATCCTATTCTATTAGGATCTTGTTTTGTGGAAAAGAGGAAAGAAGAGTTGTTTGTGGTTGAAACATACCACTAGTTGTAAACCCTCATTTGTTGTTGGTATCCCTCTTGGTGAGGTTGATTGGGTTGTTGGTTTGCTCCCTCTTTGGTAGAGGTGGAGATTTGTGTTTGCTCCCTCTTGTGTGAGGTGGAGCTTGGTGGTTATAACCCTCTTTGGTAGAGGTGTTGTGGTTGTTTGGCTACGGGCCTACCCCTCGGTTGTGAGGTGGTGTTTGAGAGAGGAGTTCGGTACTCCTAGTGTTGTAACAAATCCTCCTCGGTGGAGGTTCCCTCGGTGGGAGATAGTGGATTGGAAATCCTACACGGTGGTGTAGGCGGGGATGTAGAGCAAGGTGCTCGAATCTCGAAACATATCCGTGTGTTTGCGTTTGATCCAATTTCTCTCAACTCTCTCTTTACTTTTCATTATTCATATCATATATTGCTTGCATTGTACCTTGCATAATTCATATTGCTATATCTTGTGTATGCTTGGTTGTTTGTGTGTGCCTCACTTATACTTAACCACAAGAGCTTCACATAGCACCTCAACCCATATCTAGGGGAATCAAGAGGAATTAGTCCAGAGCCCTTCACGGGGAATTCGGCTACACTTGTGTGTTGTATTAAGTGTGTTGCTAAATTTGCATTAGCTTCCGCATTTAGTTTTCATTTAGCTATTAGATTAACACTTGCACCTATTCACCCCCCCTTTATGTGTTTTTCAGCCTCCTCTGGTCCGTCCATCTGGGTTTATCTGTCTGGAAGATGTATCCTGACTCTTTATTTTGGATTTTCGGGATAACTTGGGAAGCAAGTTACCCTAAATCCAAATCTTTTATCCACGAATTTGTTATCTTTGCACTCTCTTCTTTGGCTTTTATCCTCATCCTGCAAGATTTAGGGTTGAATAGAAGTCTATCCTTCCCTCTTCTTTTAGTATTTGCAACTATTGCCCTTAGTAATTGTAATTTTGACATTTGATAATTGCAACTTTTGCATTGGGCTTTAATCATGGGCTTTTGGGCTTCTTTTAAGGCTTTATTCCTTTATTTTTATTTCTCAAGGCCTGCACACAATAAATAATAAAATATTAGTAAATGTGCAGAATTATAGGAATAAATATGAAAATGTGATAGTAAATGTATTGAAAAATATGCACTTTTTACTACCTATCACACCCCCACACTTATCTTTTTGCTCGTCCTCGAGTAAAAATCAAAAAGAAAAAGAAAAACTAATCTAGCTAACTCACTTTCGTAGGAATCACGGTTGCACTTAGCATGTGGAACAAGCCGTTAAACCCCTAGGTTACCCTAGAGGACGAGTGTTATCTCGTGAGGGTTTTCAGCGGATTACACCCACAAAATCCATAAAAAAGAAAATATTTGAAATACGTTTGAAGAGACTAAGTAGTCTATAAGTTTTAAGATTATCATTTTTATTCATTCTTTAAACTTAGTCTTTATAAAGTGAATTGTTATTCATTTTAGATAAGGATCAAAATTGAATTTTTGTATAGTCTTTTTCGTTACCAAAAGTCATATGCATCCTTGTGAATCTAGGAATTCTTTAACTTGGACTCTCATGCCTCTTTATCATTATTATGATTATATTATTATTATTATTATTATTATTATTTTTAATATGTATAACTCATCTAATTTTCTTTCGTGTAAGTATCAAGGCTTCTTGAGGCCCTCATACCTAACTAATTGATTATTAGATGTGTTACTACATATATTATATTTCTTAGTCTTCTTAGGCTTTCTAATCCACCCATGTAGCGAACTTAAAGTCGGTGGTTCCCAAACCGGTCGGCTTTAGGGCACCAGGTGAGAAAACACCCCGCGGACTCAAATTCGAGTGAACTAGGCCACAAAACTAAGGACTTTATTTGTAAACTCACCTTTAGGCGTGAATACTTATGCTTCTTGAGGCACATGTATCCAGCTTAATTAGTGATTTTTTTTTAATTTTATGAGGCACAAAGGTCTTTGTCTTAGAATCTAGATATGCATTAGGTATGCACATTTCATTAAGGTAAAAATCAAGACTAATTACTTATTCAATTTCTCCTCCTATACCTAAAAATTAAACAATTTATTTATTTTGACCAAGTTTTTAGAAATCCTAATCATGATTTTCCTAATCCTTAAAACTAACTTAGATTTCTTTCAAGAGATAAGTCAAAATATTGTCCTTTTTACAAGTTTATTATTATTATTATTTTTTTATTAGCAAATTTTTGTTAGTTTCTACCTATGTTAGTATGTTAGTAAAGCCTACCCCCACACTTATCTCATGCATTGTCCTCAATGTATGAATGAATGCACATATGCATGAAAAAGAAGAAAGGGAAGGCAGATGTTACCTCAAGGTGGTGGTTCTGGTGGTGGTCTAATTGGGCCAAGCGTTGCTACCCAATCAAGATAATGTAGTATTTCACGGAGGAACCCACCAAAAATTTCTCTTGTATAACCTACTAAAATGTATGTATGATCATTTTTTAACAATTCCACCCCATCAAATTTTCAAATTTCATAATTATTTTCAGAGTCAATTGTATCAACCGCCTTGTCCCAAAATGGAGTGTGAAAAGATGAAATGATTGATTTGGACGTCATAAGTATGGGAACGAATACCGACTCAGGAAAGAAACTTAAATCAAGTAAGGGTTCAGGAGTCGGGCTAGGTTCAGGAAGTGGGTCCAAATCAATAAGTTGAAGCTCAAGTCCACAATAATCTTCCCACAATAGAATGTGACTCAATATTGGTGATTCAAGTTCAGGAATGATAGGTGTGGGAATCAAAACTGACTCTAAAATATTACCTAAGTTGGGTAACAAAATAGGAGTCAATAACGATTCGGGAATTTGAACTTGATCACAGATTTGAGAATCTAGGTCACGTATCTCATTGAGTTCAATATCATAAAAGTGAGAACTTGCCAATTTATCCATGGGACTTTCAAAATTATAAAATTGGTCAAGTTCAATATGATCATCAAAAATGGGTGATTCAATTTCATGATGAATTGGTACAGGATCCAATGTTGACTCGGGAAAAGTAAAATCAGGTGAAGACACCGAAGTCATTATTGAATCAGGAAGTAGAATTAAATCACCAAGTGGGAGATTATGATCATATTCATGTTCAAGTTCTATTTCAGGAAAGGAAAAACTTGCCAAATTATCAAAAATTGGAGTTTCGGCAAGTTCAAATGATGGTACTGAATTAGAATCTTGTTGTCCAAAATAACGTGGCTCGTCGGCTCTAACAGAATGATTAGCGATATCAGAATTTGCCGAACGGTGAGAACGTAAAGATTGAACCATCATATCTATCTCATGATCACGAGCTAATCTAGCCTGAGTCATGGCTTCAAGCATCTTTTCATAGTCAATTGGTGCATCATTTTGTGATTGGACTTGAAAAGAGGAAGTGGTGTTGGGACAATTGTGATGAACTTGTGAGTTAGTCAGATTCTGTGATTATTGCTTGGACTCACGCATCATCATGTCTAAGATTGATGGTAATTGTTACTTGGACTCATGCATACTCATCATTTCCAAGATAGATGGTTTTCTATTCTGAATGGGTGGATCTGAGTATGAATCTTGGGAATATTGTGGACAAGGTGGATACGAGGATAAGGTGGTTGAAAATTGGACTCGGGGGAAGCGAAACCCCATGAACTCTGTGAAGAGTTGAAAGTATGAAAATTATGGTCATAAGATGGGGGGCATGGGTTATAGTCATTCGGATAAGACCATTCCGGCACACTAGGTTGATCAAAATTATGATATGCCGGGTTGGTAATATCCGAAAAAGAGGTTGGTGTGTAATATGGATTAAAATTGGAAAAATTATTATTATATGCCATATCACACCAAACAAACAAAAGAAAAAGAAAACAAACAAATAAGCAAACAAAAAAGAAAAAATATTCTAACCTAAGTTAGGGTAGACCTATGACCTAGACGACTCCTAACTGGTTAGACTGCCACGGGAGGTAGGGTGCAGACTTTGACCACAAGTTAATCAGCCAGGTCAGGGCAAGAGTGGTGGGAGGTTTTCCGTCAAAAACGTTCCTTAATTAAATAACCACCAATCTTCGGGCTTTCGACCCTCAATCCCCTTCCTAGACACTGATTTGGCAGGAGTCAAATTCCAACACTGTTCCCCCTTAGGATAATCTCATAATTGAGTCCGAGATGTCCCTAGGGCCAACGTCTACTAATTTTTAGTTAGGCTTGGGTTAGTGAGTGCTTGGAATCTGATTTTTGGGCCAAGGAAGGGTGATTAAATCCCCACCTTATCTTGTTATGGGTTAGTGCCCTTAAGATAAGTTTGTGCAAGTGTACAAGATATGTAAATAAGATTCACTCAAAGCAATGAAAATCAACCAAGATATGAGTCCTATTCTACATGAAATGCGAACGTACCTTGCTCCAGCACTCTTCAACAGTAAAATAAAGGAATTGAAAAGACACGTGCCTAAAATGCAAATGTCTAATCAATTTTTTATCTTTTTCAACAAGTATTTTACTGTTGATTAATTAGCAGTATGCAGGGTGATCACAGAGAAAAGTTGACAAAGCAGAAAACAAATGTTTTAATTCTTAGCAACCTGCAGAAAAATCACTGAGTAGTTCACTACTACGGCCGCGGAAACGCGGCTATTGTCGCGGAACCGCGGCACTGTAGTAGGCTCTGCTGCTCTGCCTTCGAGGGCAGAGACACAGAGTTGCTATATGTCCTTGCTGCTGTAATTTTTCCTGTTCTCCAAACCTGCAAACAAAAAGAATAAAAGAATTAGTTAATTTTTTTTATTTTTTAAGAGAATACTTACCGTCCCTCCCCGGCAACGGCGCCAAAATTTTGATTGAGTTTTTCCCTGCACACAAAATATAGAATTTTAGATTTAGAACAAGATGTGCAAGGTGCTCAATTCTAATCCACTGTAGCAATGGCTATGCGGGTCGTGATCCTCAGGGAGGGACTAGCAATGGAAGCTTGTGAAGCAAGTTATCTCTTTTTATTTAGTTTTATTATTTACAATGGTATTTACAATGAGTTGGGAAAGAAATTGGAAAGAAGTGGAAGATGTGGTGATCTATATACTAAAGAAATAAAAGAGAGAAAATTAAACACATACCTACCTCTTCTGCCCTGCTTACCTTTGCTCTGTTGCAACGACTTACCTTGTCTTGGAAGGCATTCAAGTATGGCGTATAGGATCTTCCACCTTCGCGATCTACACTACGAAAAGAAAAGACAAACTAAAGAGACGGCTTGTTCATCTCCATAGGCCATCAAGGGCACTTCTTCGGCTAGGCAGTCTCGAAGCGATCGGATCTCATGGTTTGCAAGATATCAGAGAGAAATAATAAAGTAGAACAAGAATAGAGAACAAGAATAAAAGAACAAAAACAAAAATAGAAAAATAAAGACAAACCTTGAGCAGATTTTATTAACAATGGAGGAAAAGTAAGACTTACACTGATGTCACCTCAGTACAAGTATGAACTCCTTCCTCCATGAAAGCATCCTCTCCTCTCAGTTACAAAAATTACAAACGAAAATGAAAATAAAAACTAACCTAAATTACAAGTTAGCCTAAAAACCCTAGATTTTGCTCTGTAGTTCACTGGACGCCCTTCTCGGTTGCTCTGCAGGGGTATTTATAGGTGCAGAAGGAAGTAGAGTCCCAGAACGACTCCTCCACGAAAACCGTTGCCCTGGCTCATCCAATATGCCGTGAAAACGCGGCTTGGGCCGCGTTTACGCGGCCAAGTTGTGTCGGTTGGCCACGTGCTTTCGCGCGTGGCCTCCTCTGGTCCGTCCATCTGGGTTTATCTGTCTGGAAGATGTATCCTGACTCTTTATTTTGGATTTTCGGGATAACTTGGGAAGCAAGTTACCCTAAATCCAAATCTTTTATCCACGAATTTGTTATCTTTGCACTCTCTTCTTTGGCTTTTTTCCTCATCCTGCAAGTATTTAGGGTTGAATAGAAGTCTATCCTTCCCTCTTCTTTTAGTATTTACAACTATTGCCCTTAGTAATTGCAATTTTGACATTTGATAATTGCAACTTTTGCATTGGGCTTTAATTATGGGCTTTTAGGCTTCTTTTATGGCTTTATTCCTTTATTTTTATTTCTCAAGGCCTGCACACAATAAATAATAAAATATTAGTAAATGTGCAGAATTATAGGAATAAATATGAAAATGTGATAGTAAATGTATTGAAAAATATGCACTTTTTACTACCTATCAGAAGAAGGGTTACCTTTCTCATTAAACGAAATCACCATTTAAACCACTGAACCCTCTGACTCTAACTTCATTTCAGCTATTAAGGGATTCACATATCAGAAATGGTTTGTATTCATAAATATTACAATTCACAATTCTAAATTCACAATATTCATAGGGGAACTATAACACCAATCAATAGATCAATAGAATTTGCAAACAAATTTCCTGATGAAATTAAAGATAAAACCCAGTTACAAAGATTTTTATGATGTTTAAATTACGTATCTGATTTCATCCCAAAAATACGAATAATTTGTGCACCACTATTTCAAAGACTCCAAAAAAATCCACCAGCATGGTCTGATAAGCATACTCAAATAGTCAAACAAATTAAAGAGAAAGTCCATTCATTACCATGTCTATGCATTCCTCATCCTCATGCATTCATGATAGTTGAAAAAGATGCATCGGATATAGGATATGGTGGCATACTGAAACAATGATTTCAACAAACATCTCATGAGCAACTGGTTAGATTTCATTCTGGGGTATGACTCGGTCCTCAAAAATCTTACTCCACCATCAAAAAGGAAATTCTTTCCATTGTTCAATGTATTTCTAAACTCTAAGATGATCTTCTGAATAAAAAATTCCTTCTCCGAATTGATTGTCAATCCGCTAAATTTATTCTTGAAAAAGATGTTTAAAATATTGCATCTAAGCAAATTTTTGCTAGATGGCAAGACATTCTTTCTATTTTTTATTTTGATATAGAGTATCTTAAAGGTTCAAATAATTCCTTATCCGATTTCCTAACTCGTGAATTCTTAACCACAAATTTAAAATGAGTACCGACAAAGGTAAATCTCCGATTCAAAAGACCGTCAATTCCAAAGACTATGAAATAAAAATCTCATCACTTTAATCCTCGCCTATTCAAAGTCCCAATAAATTCCAAGTCTTAGGTAATTTTCCTCCTCTTCCTTATGCCATGACTCTTCAAATGCCTTCTGCCAAAATTCAAAACACATCACGCCCTCAGTCAACATCTGATTCATCTCCTTATTTCACCAAAAGGAATCCAGAACATCTACTCCTTACCATCTTTACTGAAATTCCTGATTACAAAACCCTCTCCTCATTTGTTAATAAAATCCTACCTTCTGGTTGTCAATGGATTCCAGACGACCCACGCAAAACTCAACGATATTATGAACTTGTTCTCGTTGACTTTAGCTCTATTGAGCTATATCATACTATGGACAAAAACAATCCCGACAGAATCTCTTATTCAAAATGCATCATCAAAAGAGTAATCAAACCGATAGAATGGGCATCCTATGCTACAATGAAGGATTTTATAGTCAATTACATTCCAAAAGGTTACTCCTATCATGATTATCGGATGGCCTGGTATCGCGCATTCCTCTACAGACCATTTGATCATTCATGATTTTTTACCTTTAATTCAAACTGTCAAGAAGATTTTCCAATTTGGTTCTATGAGTGGTGGCATTCATACGGACCCACAACAGATATTCTACCACCAACAATACTCAAAGGCTTCAATCTCTACCTACTCAAAGCCAAAGGACTATACTATGTCAAGACAGTATAGTTCAACAGAGAATTCAAGGTTCCATGGATTTTCTGTTGGAGTTACAGAGTTGCTCAACATTATAGTATTGCCGACAAATTTTCTATGAGTCCCTTTCGAGAATTCAAAATTAAATGGTGGGACAAATTTAATCAAGCTCTCTGTTCGGACACAACAGTTACTGAATTCCTCGCCACCGGCAAAAAACTCCAACATCATATTCAACAAATTACCAAGCAAACGGATCCTTCCACTACTTCAAAATCCAACTCCAAAACCCCAGTTGAACTACCAGACGACTCTGATTCAGAAGATGAATTCCAACAGTTCTTACAATTCCAAAAATTTAAGAAGATGCAGAAGCAACTCAACCGTTCCCGGGCAAACTCCACACATCCTCCACCTCCACTGATCTCATCGGTGGCCAAGATCCCTTTGATATTAAAAAAAAGAGAGAGAGAGAGAGAAGAAAGAGACACTTTTCTGCAGATTCCACCATCAGAAGACAGAAGACAAAGCACTCATCACAAGAAGACAAAATACTGTCACTCATCACAAGACGACAAAAGCAGACATCATCTCCAGCTCAAAAGCATCACCTGATTCGACAGCATCGCCAGATCAAAAGCAAAAGACGAAAATGACAACGCACTTATCTTTCCAGCTCAAAAGTAAATCCACTCTCCGGCAATAATTCAAAAACGACAGAGGAGACTTGACGAAAGTAGATTCCTTACCTCAAAGAACGTGACGCACTTGCCCAAAAGCAGATGCCTTCAAGAA
>JAVJIF010009402.1:60000-85000 GCA_038442645.1 Agave tequilana
TTGTTAACACTTCTTCTTTGTTGAAAGAATGAAAAAGAAAGTGAAAAGAAAAGGAAAATGAAATCCAGAATGTGGTAGGTGAGGAGAGCGATGAAAACGGCGATGTAAAAACCAAGAAGATGGAACAAAGGTAAACTAAGAGGATGGTGAAAACATCAATAGACAAATAGTAAAAGAAGCTTGGAAATTGTTTCTAAAACAAAAGAAAAGAAAACTCATGGCTACTAACTACTAAGTGCTCCACTAACCATGCTAACCTCTTCGAGATAGTTGCCTCACATTTTGATCCTCGGCCATCACAATCCTTGGCTTCAAAGAGACGATACAAAGCATGGCTCATGGATGGTTCATAACAATCAAAACATGCAACAAGAACAAGCTATTACAAGCATCACTCATTACACTACTAGCATGAAATAAAAGAGCATGAAATAAAAGAGAGTTAGCTTGGTTAGCAAGTTAGCAAGTTAGATGTTAGAACCCATCATCTTTGGCCATCAATGGCTCTTGCAAGAACAAGGCCTTGTAGAGGCAACCCGATTCATGTGGATTATCAAGTAAGTGGTTAGATGGTTAGTGGTTAGTAGTTAGATTGCCATGAGAAGAAAAACTAGCAAGAAATCATGTAGAAGGTGAAGAAGATTACATTGGAAGAGAAATGAGGCATCTTTACATAGAGTGTCACTGTCTATTACATCAATCCCTTGCTTTCTCTCTCTAGAAATCACTCAGCCCTACTACAATGATCTAAGAAAAAGAAATGAAAAATACAAGAAATGAAGAACACTCACCTACACTACACTAAAATCTGGACCTACTCCTAAAAACGAAGACTGCTCTCGGTTTGGCTCTCTTCAGGGTTATTTATAGGGCTCAGAAGGATCCAGAAGACGAGACGGGGCCATGCGTCGAAAATCGACGCGTGGCTCTTCAGGATTGCCGCGGATCCGCAAGGATTGCCGCGGATCCGCGACAATACCAGGGACTCTGGTCCCTGGGTTTGGTCCGTGGCTCCGTCTGGCTTCGAGACGCTTCGTGGTATATCTAGTTTCGGGTAATTTCGACCGAAGATTCGTCTGATGTGCGCAAGAGGCTAGGTTCAATGAATCTTCTAGATAATCCCTTGCTTGGCCTCCAAGTAATGCAGATTTAATTACCCTTAATTGGGTCTAATTAAGCTCTTATTACACCTTTGCCCATGGACTTTGGATCTACCTGCAATTAAGACCAAAACACGGTTTAGACCGACAATTTATTCATAAATCTGTGAGAGAATGCGACATAATAATGCAGAATTGTAGACTAATCACACCCCCACACTTATTCTTTTGCTCGTCCCGAGCAAAACAAGAAAAGAAAAAACTATACTACAAGGGTTATTACACCACTTTCGCAGGTGACGCGATTGCACTGAGCGTGTGCAACAAGCCGTTAAACCTCTAGGTTACCCTAGAGGAGGAGTATTGTCTCCTGAGGGTTTTCAGCGGATTGCACCCACAAAATCCATAAAGAAAGAAGACAAATGTTAGTATTTTGAAAACGCATTTTGAAAGAGAGACAAGTTTTCGAACTATTTTTGCAAAAATATAAGTGATCTAAGGTCAAAAGTCCACCACAAATCAATCTTCCTTAAACTTAGTCTCTATGCAAGATCTTGTCTTCAATTAAGGTAAGAACTCAAAATTGGATTGAATACTTTATCTTTCATAAAACCTAGATAATATGCACTTTGTGATAGTGAAGATTTCTGGGATTTCAACTCCAACCATAAAGCCATTTATATATTTATATATTCTTTCTTTTTCTTTTTTTTTCTTTTTTTTTTCTTCCCTTAGTTTAGGCTTTCTAGTTCACCCATGTAGCGAGCCTATAACCGATGACTCCCAAACCAGATAGTCCTAGGGCACCAGATGAGAAAACATCCCTCGGGTTTAAGGACTCGAGTAAACAAGGCCACAAAACTAAAGGGGATTATTTGCTTCTTAAGATCACCGTTAGGTGTGAATAATCATGCTTCTTGAGGCATAGTTATCCAACTTAATAAGTGATTTTATTTATTTATTTATTTATTTATTTATTTATACTTTATGACATTTTAGGTCTTTGTTTCCATCCCAAAAATTGTGTAAGTGTGATGTGCATACTATCTAAGGCAAAAAATTCAAGATAAAATTATCTCCCCAATTTATCTTACTTAGCCTATAATTTTAAACAAG
This sequence comes from Agave tequilana, assembly GCA_038442645.1. Taxonomy (NCBI): domain Eukaryota; kingdom Viridiplantae; phylum Streptophyta; class Magnoliopsida; order Asparagales; family Asparagaceae; genus Agave; species Agave tequilana. The sequence goes on from JAVJIF010009402.1 coordinate 62,217, forward strand.
ATCCATTATTTCGACTAGGTTTAAGATGTCATAATTAAGGCTTTCTTAATTTCTAAGATCATCTTAATTTTCTTAAAAATAGATCAAAACTTTGTCTCTTATTTCAAAAAGTTTTTAAAGAAAGAGAAAATTCCTATACAAAAGGGAATATTTCTAAAAGAAGCGTAAAAGAAAGAAAATCTAAAAACTCTATGTTAGTAAACCCTCCCCCACACTTATCTCATGCATTGTCCTCAATGCATCGTGATATATGTATGCATGAAACAAATAGAGAGGGAAGGAAAAATCACCTCAAGGTGGTGGTTCCGGTGGCGGTCGGATTGGTCCACGAAAGGCGGCCCAATCATTCTTGCGTGGAGTCCGGAGGAACCCACCAGAAATCTCAAGAATACAACCCACAAGAATGATGTATATATGAATGATTTTTATTAGGAATTTTACCCCATCTAATTTCTAAATTTTCAAAATAATTTCGGAGTGAAATTTATCAACACCCTTGTCCCAGAATGGAATGATTGATTTGGACTCAGGAAGTACAGGAACTAATATCGACTCAAAAAAATGACTCAAGTCAAGTAAAGGTTCGGGAGTCGAGATCGGTTCAGGAAGTGGGTCCAAATCAAGAAAATGAAGCTCAAGTCCACATTCATTTCCCCATGATGGAATGTGACTATCAAAGATTGGTGATTCAAGTTCAGGAATGACATGTATGGGAATCAAAACTGACTCTAAAATGTTGCTCAAATTGGGTAACATAACAGGAGTCAATAATGATTCAGGAATTTGAACTGGATCACAAATTTGAGGATCAAAGTCACATTCCTCATTGAGTTCAATTCCACAAAAATGAGAACTTGCCAATTTATCAATGGGACTTTCAAAAGTATGAAATTGGTCAAGTTCAATATGATCATCATAAGAGATTGGTGATTCAATTTCACAATGGACTGGCACTGGATCCAATACTGACTCGGGAAAAGGAGTGAAATCAGGTGAAGACACCGGAGTCATAATTGAATCAGGAAGTAGAATTGAATCATCAAGTGGAAGTTCAGGATCATATTCATGCTCAAGTTCAATTTCAGGAAAAGGATAACTTGCCAAAATGTCAATGGGATTTGAGGTGTGGACAAGTTCAGGTGGATGTGCTGAAATTGAATCTTGATTTCCAAAACAACATGACTCTTTGGCTCGGACAGAATGGTTAGTGACATTAGAAATAGGATGAGAATGAAGAGTTTGAATCATCAACTCTATGTCACGGTTACGAGCATTTTGAGCCTGAGTCATAATTTCAAGCATCTTTTTACAATTCATTGGTTCATCGTTTTGTTGAAGAGATGCAGTGTTGTTTTGGAATTGGTGGTGAAATTGTGAGTCCATCAGATTTTGTGATTGTTGTTTGGACTCACATAAAAGTTCCTAACTCATTTCCAAGGCAGATGGTTGTTCATTGTGAGGGGGTGGAATTGAGTAAGACTCTTGAAAATACTGTGGACTTGGAGAGGCCAATGTTTTCTGAAGTTGTTGCTCGGCCCTTTGTAGATTGGCTTCTAGACTCTTTTGTAACTCAGATTTTTCTTCAATGGGAGGTCCAGAAAAAGGAGTATAGGAAGCGAAATCGGGGAATGAATATTGTGGATAAGGTGAAAATGATGGACAAGGTGGACGTGGGGCACAAGGAGGTTGAAATTTTGGCTCGGGGGACTTGAATCCCCATTGACTCTGTGAAGAGTTGAAATTATTTTGAAAATTATAGTTATAAGAATGTGGGTATGGGTTGTATTGATTCGGATAAGGCCAACCCGGTGCATGTGGTTGGTGCATATTGTAAAACGCCGGGTTGGAATTATCCGAATAAAATGGAGTCGGTGTGAAATATGGATTCATGTTCGGATTGGAAGAATTATTTTTGTTGAATGCCATTTCACAAAAAAAATCACAAACAAAAAGGAAAAAACAAACAACAATCAAAAAGAGAAGAAAAATCAAAACCAAGCCGATAGGAGGGTTGACCTAGACCTAGATGAAATGTCCCTAGGGGCCAACGTCTATTTAAATTTTATTTAGGGCTTGGGTTGTGTGAGTGGGGAGATGATTTTTGGGCTAAGGAAGGGTAATTAAATCCCCACCTTATCTTGTATGGGTTTTGCCCTTAAGTTCAATTTGTGCAAGTGTGCAATATAGACAAGAATATAACACAAAGCGATAAATCACCCACGTGTTTGTCCTATGCTATATGCAATGCCATATGTACATCTCCATCCAGATCACAACAACAGAACAAAATACAGTATATTGAAATTGAATTGACACGTGCCTAAATGCAAATGTCTAAACCGTTTTAAAAGCGTCCAATTACCGTATTTTAGTTCTTTTATTTATTATGGTGTGTAGGCAATCAAAGCAAGAAAGATAGCAGCGCAAATCCACTAGCTATTACAATTCACACATCCCAGAACAACAAAATTTACAATGTTCACAAAATTGCCGCGGTTTCGCGGCAAATGTCGCGGTTCCGCGGCTTGTCTTTAGAATCTGGGGCCCTGCTTTCAAGAGCAGGGAGATGCAAAGCTAGGGTTTATTCTGCAATGTTAAGAACCTGTAAATATTGCCCTGCACACCAAAACAGAGAAAACAATGTTAACAAAAACGTGAAAACAAAACCATTCCCTTCCCCGGCAACGGCGCCATTTTTTGATCGGGGCGAAACTAGCACTCAAAAGTGTGTTTTTATGTAAAATCAAATGAAAAGCTCGAATATGTGCTAATGTACCCTCGATACTTCCGTTATAGCATTGGCTTAACGGGTCGAATCCACAGGGAAGGGAGGCGATAGAAGCATTAACAGTCTCTATTCACGTCAGTTGTTAACACTTCTTTTTTTGTTGAAAGAATGAAAAAGAAAGTGAAAAGAAAAGGAAAATGAAATCCAGAATGTGGTAGGTGAGGAGAGCGATGAAAACGGCGATGTAAAAACCAAGAAGATGGAACAAAGGTAAACTAAGAGGATGGTGAAAACATCGATATACAAATAGTAAAAGAAGCTTGGAAATTGTTTCTAAAACAAAAGAAAAGAAAACTCATGGCTACTAAATACTAAGTGCTCCACTAACCATGCTAACCTCTTCGAGATAGTTGCCTCACATTTTGATCCTCGGCCATCACAATCCTTGGCTTCAAAGAGACGATACAAAGCATGGCTCATGGATGGTTCATCACATTCAAAACATTGTGTTGACTGATTTTTCCTGCACACAAAATATTATATGTTAGTTTTAAGAATAGATGTGCAAGTCTCAGTTCTAATCCGCGGTAGCAGGGCTATGCGGGTCGTGATCCTCAAGGAGGGACTGCGATGGAAGCGTTAAGCAAGTTTCTCTAAAAATTTATCTTTTTTAGTTATTTTGTTAGTCACGATGGTATTTACAATGAAAAGTGGTATTTACAATGAGTGGTAGAAAAGAATTATGGAAGATGTGGATTTAATCTATAAAAAAGAAAAGAAAAGAAAAGGAAAGAAAACTTATCTCTTTAGTCTGCTTGCCTTCGATCCTTTTGCGACGACTTACTTTTTCTCAGAAGATTTGCAAGTATGGCGTATAGGATGTTCGTCGCCATAAGCCATCAAGGGATCTTCGTTGGCTAGGCAGTCTCGAAGCAATCGGATCTCACGGATTACAAGTCATCAGAGAGAAACCATGACATAGAACAAGATTAGAAAAACAAAGATAAAGCGAGAATAAAGAAACAATGAAGCAAGAATAAAAACAAACCAACCTCGAGCAGATTTTTATTAACAATGGGGGAAAAATAAAAAAAACTTACACCGATGTCACCTCAGTACAAGTATGATTCCTTCCTCCATGAAAGCATCTCCACTCTCAGTTACAAAATTTACAAAATGAAAATAAAATCTAACCTAAAACCTAAACCCTAGCTTTTGGCCCTTGGCTCGCCTCTGGACTGTGTACTCTCTGTGTTGCATCTGCAGGGATATTTATAGGTGTTGGAAGATGTAGAGTCCTAGTACAACTCTCCCAAAAAGATCTTATCTCCAGAAATTCAAATCTGTCCTGCAACTTCTTATCATATTGATCGCCGAAATCAGCTTATCTACGGATTGAATTGGAAAGTTTGATCAACATAAGAGTTGTAGGTCTTCAAGTCTTCTTTTTGGAGCATCTTGAATCATCGGATTTGCATAAATGTAGCGAAAGTTATGATTTAAACACTAAAACGTGTACAGTCTGAATCCGAATTCTTTGAATTTTTATCTTTGCACTCTCTTTGGCTTTTATCCTCATCCTGCAAGAGTTTAGGGTTGGGTAGAATTCTATCCTTCCCTCATCTTTAATAATTGCAACTTTAGCCCTTGTATATTTGCACTTTGACAATCTGATATTTGCACTTTGACTCTTGGGCTTCAAATATGGGCTTGGATCTGGGCTTTTGGGCTCTTTAGGCTTTATTTATTGTTAAAATAATAATTCGAGGCCTGCACACAATAAATTACAAATTATTAATAAATGTGCAGAATTAAATGAATAAATATGAAAATGTGATGGTAAATATGATGATAAAAATGCACTTTTCACTACCAATCACACCCCCACACTTATCTTTTTGCTCGTCCTCGAGTAAAAACAAAGAAAAAGAAAAAGTTAATCTAACCTAACTCACTTTCGTAGGAATCACGGTTGCACTTAGCATGTGCAACAAGCCGTTAAACCTCTAGGTTACCCTAGAGGACGAGTGTTGTCTCGTGAGGGTTTTCAGTGGATTGCACCCACAAAATCCATAAAAAGGAAAATATTTGAATTATTATTGAAGAGACTAAGTAGTCTATAAGTTTTAGGATCCTCATTTTTATTCATTCTTCAAACCTAGTCTTTATAAAGTCAATTGTTATTCATTTTAGGTAAGGATTAAAATTGAATTTCTAATATAGTCTTTTTCGTTACCAAAAGTCATACGCACCCTTGTGAATCTAGGTATTCCTTAACTTGGACTCTCATGCCTCTTTAGTATTTTTATAACATCATCTAATTTTCTTTCGTGTAAGTATCAAGGCTTCTTGAGGCCCTTATACCTAACTAATTGACTATTAGATGTGTTAATATATATTTTTATATATATATATTTTTTTTTGCATGTATAGCTCATCTAATTTTCTTTCGTATAAGTATCAAGGCTTCTTGAGGCCCTCATACCTAAATAATTGATTATTAGATGTGTTAATACATATATTATATTTCTTAGTCTTCTTAGGCTTTCTAATCCACCCATGTAACGAACTTAAAGTCGATGGCTCCCAAACCGGTCGGCTTTAGGGCACCAGGTGAGAAAACACCCCGCGGACTCAAATTCGAGTGAACTAGGCCCCAAAACTAAGGACTTTATTTTATTTACTCACCTTTAGGCATGAATACTTATGCTTCTTGAGGCACATGTATCAGCTTAATTGGTGATTTTTTTTTTTTTTTTTTCTTTTTTTTCTTTTTTTTTTTTATGAGGCACAAGGTCTTTGTCTTAGAATCCTAGATATGCATTTGGTATGCACATTTCATTAAGGTAAAAATCAAGACTAATTATTTATTCAATTTCTCTCCTATACCTAAAAATTAAACAATTTATTTATTTTGACCAAGTTTTTAGAAATCCTAATCATGATTTTCCTAATCCTTAAAACTAACTTAGATTTCTTTCAAAAAATAAGTCAAAATATTGTCCTTTTTATAAAATTTTTTTTTTATATATATATTTATGTATTTTTTTTTTTAGATTTTTTTTTTTTTTTTTTATATATTACATACCCTTCCCCCACACTTGTTTCATGCATTGTCCCTAATGTATGAATGAAATGTATTTATGCATGAACTGGCAGAAAGATATAATCACCGATACAGTGGGTCAAAAAGACCCATCGCCGCATTAGCTTCCGGCACAGACTCCAAAAAGATTTTAAGACGTTGACCATTTACCTTGAATGCATTGCCATTTTTGGGGTCGTAGATCTCTATGGCTCCGTGTGGAAACACCGTCTTAACAATGAATGGCCCAGTCCATCTTGACTTCAATTTGCCGGGAAAAAGATGAAGTCTAGAGTTATAGAGTAAAACTTTTTGTCCTTGGACAAAAGTTTTTCTCGTGATGGATTTATCATGAAAAACCTTAGCTCTATCCTTCGCAATCTTTGCATTATCGTATGCATCATTCCTCAACTCCTCTAGTTCAGAAATTTGTAATTTTCGAAACTCACCGGCTCTATCTAAATCGAAATTTAGCTGCTTAATTGCCCATAGGGCCCGGTGCTCTAGCTCGACAGGAAGGTGGCAAGCCTTTCCAAAGACTAGTCTATAGGGAGACATTCCTAGAATCGTCTTGTAGGCAGTCCTATATGCCCATAGGGCATCCACCAGTTTGATGGACCAGTCATTCCTATTCTGACTCACGGTCTTCTCCAAAATGAGCTTGACTTGTCTATTGGAAACTTCTACCTGTCCGCTAGTTTGAGGATGGTAGGGCGTAGACAACTTATGAGTAATGGCATATCTTCGCATAAGAGCTTCAAAAGTTCTATTGCAAAAATGTGTGCCATTGTCACTAATGATAGCTCTAGGGATTCCGAAGCGTGAGATGATATTCTCCTTCAAGAATTTGACAACAACTTTGTTGTCATTTGTCTTACAAGGTATAGCTTCTACCCATTTCGACACATAGTCTACGGCCAACAAGATGTATAAGTGCCCAAACGAATTAGGGAAAGGTCCCATAAAATCGATGCCCATACATCGAAAAGTTCTATCTCTAGAATGGGATTTAGGGGCATCATATTCCGTTTGGAAATTCTTCCTATCATTTGACATCTTGTGCAAGTCTTACAATACTCAAATGCATCTCTAAACACAGTTGGCCAATAAAAGCCACTTTGCAGAATTTTCTCGGCAGTTTTGCGGGGACCAAAATGTCCACCGCAAGCGAACTCATGACAAAAATCTAGGACACTTCTAGTCTCCTCATCGGGGACACATCTCCTAATGATTTGGTCGCTACAGTATTTGAAAAGATAAGGATCTTCCCACATGTAATACCGAACTTGAGACAAGAATCGGTACCTATCCTGTTTAGACCAACTAGGTGGTGTTTGGTTTGTGACTAAGTAATTTACTATGTCAGCAAACCAAGGTTCCTTAGAGATGGCTAGAAGTTGCTCATCGGGAAAATTGTCATTGATGGGCAGCTCGACAGTAGGTGCGTTGGGCACACGAGAGAGATGGTCAGCTACGACATTTTCGACACCTTTTTTATCTCGAATTTCGAGATCAAATTCTTGAAGTAGAAGGATCCAACGAATGAGTCGGGCCTTCGCATCTTTCTTAAGCATAAGGTATCGCAGAGCAGAATGGTCAGTGAAGATCGTGGTCTTAGTCCCAAGTAGGTATGGACGGAATTTCTCCAAAGCGAACACTACTGCCAAGAATTCCTTCTCGGTGGTAGTATAGTTCACTTGGGCCTCATTAAGCGTCCTACTCGAATAGTAGATCACGTGCTGCTTATTGTCCTTACGCTGTCCTAAGACAGCACCTATCGCAAAATCAGAAGCGTCACACATGATCTCAAAGGGCTTGGACCAGTCCGGAGGCGAGATGATAGGAGCAGATATAAGTTCCACTTTCAATTTCTCCCAAGCACTATGGCACCTATCATCAAAAATGAAGGACACGTCCTTAACTAGAAGGTTTGTAAGGGGTCTAGCAATCTTGCTAAAGTCCTTAATGAACCTACGATAAAATCCGGCGTGTCCTAAAAAGGATCGAATGTCCTTCACGCATCGAGGAAGTGGAAGTTTCGCAATGATTTCCACTTTGGCCTTGTCTACCTTAATCCCTTCCCTAGATATCTCATGACCTAGGACAATCCCTTGTTGCACTATGAAGTGACACTTTTCCCAATTGAGGGTCAAGTTCTTCTCGGTGCACCTACTCAGCACTAGCTCCAAATGATGGAGACACTGGTCAAATGAATTTCCATAGACTGAGAAGTCGTCCATGAAAATCTCTAGGAAACGCTCGACCATATCAGAAAACAGGCTTAACATACAACGTTGGAATGTGGCGGGGGCATTGCATAGGCCGAAAGGCATTCGACGGTAAGCAAATGTCCCAAATGGACACGTGAACGTTGTTTTCTCTTGATCCTCCGGGGCTATAGGGATTTGGTTATACCCTGAATACCCATCCAAAAAGCAGTAATACTCATGACCTGCTAATCTTTCCAACATTTGATCGATGAAAGGGAGGGAAAAATGATCTTTCCTAGTGGCTGCATTCAACTTACGGTAGTCTATGCATACTCTCACCTTGGTAGGCAATCGTGTTTGCACTAACTCATGTTTGTCGTTCTCTACCACCGTAAAGCTAGACTTCTTAGGGACCACGTGCATTGGGCTAACCCATTCGCTATCGGAAATGGGATAAATGATCCCATTATCTAACAGTTTTACTATCTCGGCTTGTACAGCCTCCTGCATAAGTGGGTTTAGTCTATCCCCGGCAACGGCGCCAATTTGTTGACTGATTTTTCCTGCACACAAAATATTATATGTTAGTTTTAAGAATAGATGTGCAAGTCTCAGTTCTAATCCGCGGTAGCAGGGCTATGCGGGTCGTGATCCTCAAGGAGGGACTGCGATGGAAGCGTTAAGCAAGTTTCTCTAAAAATTTATCTTTTTTAGTTATTTTGTTAGTCACGATGGTATTTACAATGAAAAGTGGTATTTACAATGAGTGGTAGAAAAGAATTATGGAAGATGTGGATTTAATCTATAAAAAAGAAAAGAAAAGAAAAGGAAAGAAAACTTATCTCTTTAGTCTGCTTGCCTTCGATCCTTTTGCGACGACTTACTTTTTCTCAGAAGATTTGCAAGTATGGCGTATAGGATGTTCGTCGCCATAAGCCATCAAGGGATCTTCGTTGGCTAGGCAGTCTCGAAGCAATCGGATCTCACGGATTACAAGTCATCAGAGAGAAACCATGACATAGAACAAGATTAGAAAAACAAAGATAAAGCGAGAATAAAGAAACAATGAAACAAGAATAAAAACAAACCAACCTCGAGCAGATTTTTATTAACAATGGGGGAAAAATAAAAAAAACTTACACCGATGTCACCTCAGTACAAGTATGATTCCTTCCTCCATGAAAGCATCTCCACTCTCAGTTACAAAATTTACAAAATGAAAATAAAATCTAACCTAAAACCTAAACCCTAGCTTTTGGTCCTTGGCTCGCCTCTGGACTGTGTACTCTCTGTGTTGCATCTGCAGGGATATTTATAGGTGTTGGATGATGTAGAGTCCTAGTACAACTCTCCCAAAAAGATCTTATCTCCAGAAATTCAAATCTGTCCTGCAACTTCTTATCATGTTGATCGCCGAAATCAGCTTATCTACGGATTGAATTGGAAAGTTTGATCAACATAAGAGTTGTAGGTCTTCAAGTCTTCTTTTTGGAGCATCTTGAATCATCGGATTTGCATAAATGTAGCGAAAGTTATGATTTAAACACTAAAACGTGTACAGTCTGAATCCGAATTCTTTGAATTTTTATCTTTGCACTCTCTTTGGCTTTTATCCTCATCCTGCAAGAGTTTAGGGTTGGGTAGAATTCTATCCTTCCCTCATCTTTAATAATTGCAACTTTAGCCCTTGTATATTTGCACTTTGACAATCTGATATTTGCACTTTGACTCTTGGGCTTCAAATATGGGCTTGGATCTGGGCTTTTGGGCTCTTTAGGCTTTATTTATTGTTAAAATAATAATTCGAGGCCTGCACACAATAAATTACAAATTATTAATAAATGTGCAGAATTAAATGAATAAATATGAAAATGTGATGATAAATATGATGATAAAAATGCACTTTTCACTACCAATCACACCCCCACACTTATCTTTTTGCTCGTCCTCGAGTAAAAACAAAGAAAAAGAAAAAGTTAATCTAACCTAACTCACTTTCGTAGGAATCACGGTTGCACTTAGCATGTGCAACAAGCCGTTAAACCTCTAGGTTACTCTAGAGGACGAGTGTTGTCTCGTGAGGGTTTTCAGCGGATTGCACCCACAAAATCCATAAAAAGGAAAATATTTGAATTATTATTGAAGAGACTAAGTAGTCTATAAGTTTTAGGATCCTCATTTTTATTCATTCTTCAAACCTAGTCTTTATAAAGTCAATTGTTATTCATTTTAGGTAAGGATTAAAATTGAATTTCTAATATAGTCTTTTTCGTTACCAAAAGTCATACGCACCCTTGTGAATCTAGGTATTCCTTAACTTGGACTCTCATGCCTCTTTAGTATTTTTATAACATCATCTAATTTTCTTTCGTGTAAGTATCAAGGCTTCTTGAGGCCCTTATACCTAACTAATTGACTATTAGATGTGTTAATATATATTTTTATATATTTTTTTTTTTTTGCATGTATAGCTCATCTAATTTTCTTTCGTATAAGTATCAAGGCTTCTTGAGGCCCTCATACCTAACTAATTGATTATTAATGTGTTAATACATATATTATATTTCTTAGTCTTCTTAGGCTTTCTAATCCACCCATGTAACGAACTTAAAGTCGATGGCTCCCAAACCGGTCGGCTTTAGGGCACCAGGTGAGAAAACACCCCGCGGACTCAAATTCGAGTGAACTAGGCCCCAAAACTAAGGACTTTATTTTATTTACTCACCTTTAGGCATGAATACTTATGCTTCTTGAGGCACATGTATCAGCTTAATTGGTGATTTTTTTTTCTTTTTTTTTCTTTTTTTTTTTCTTTTTTTTTTTTTATGAGGCACAAGGTCTTTGTCTTAGAATCCTAAATATGCATTTGGTATGCACATTTCATTAAGGTAAAAATCAAGACTAATTATTTATTCAATTTCTCTCCTATACCTAAAAATTAAACAATTTATTTATTTTGACCAAGTTTTTAGAAATCCTAATCATGATTTTCCTAATCCTTAAAACTAACTTAGATTTCTTTCAAAAAATAAGTCAAAATATTGTCCTTTTTATAAAATTTTTTTTTTATATATATATTTATGTATTTTTTTTTTTAGATTTTTTTTTTTTTTTTTATATATTACATACCCTTCCCCCACACTTGTTTCATGCATTGTCCCTAATGTATGAATGAAATGTATGTATGCATGAACTGGCAGAAAGATATAATCACCGATACAGTGGGTCAAAAAGACCCATCGCCGCATTAGCTTCCGGCACAGACTCCAAAAAGATTTTAAGACGTTGACCATTTACCTTGAATGCATTGCCATTTTTGGGGTCGTAGATCTCTATGGCTCCGTGTGGAAACACCGTCTTAACAATGAATGGCCCAGTCCATCTTGACTTCAATTTGCCGGGAAAAAGATGAAGTCTAGAGTTATAGAGTAAAACTTTTTGTCCTTGGACAAAAGTTTTTCTCGTGATGGATTTATCATGAAAAACCTTAGCTCTATCCTTCGCAATCTTTGCATTATCGTATGCATCATTCCTCAACTCCTCTAGTTCAGAAATTTATAATTTTCGAAACTCACCGGCTCTATCTAAATCGAAATTTAGCTGCTTAATTGCCCATAGGGCCCGGTGCTCTAGCTCGACAGGAAGGTGGCAAGCCTTTCCAAAGACTAGTCTATAGGGAGACATTCCTAGAATCGTCTTGTAGGCAGTCCTATATGCCCATAGGGCATCCACCAGTTTGATGGACCAGTCATTCCTATTCTGACTCACGGTCTTCTCCAAAATGAGCTTGACTTGTCTATTGGAAACTTCTACCTGTCCGCTAGTTTGAGGATGGTAGGGCGTAGACAACTTATGAGTAATGGCATATCTTCGCATAAGAGCTTCAAAAGTTCTATTGCAAAAATGTGTGCCATTGTCACTAATGATAGCTCTAGGGATTCCGAAGCGTGAGATGATATTCTCCTTCAAGAATTTGACAACAACTTTGTTGTCATTTGTCTTACAAGGTATAGCTTCTACCCATTTCGACACATAGTCTACGGCCAACAAGATGTATAAGTGCCCAAACGAATTAGGGAAAGGTCCCATAAAATCGATGCCCCATACATCGAAAAGTTCTATCTCTAGAATGGGATTTAGGGGCATCATATTCCGTTTGGAAATTCTTCCTATCATTTGACATCTTGTGCAAGTCTTACAATACTCAAATGCATCTCTAAACACAGTTGGCCAATAAAAGTCACTTTGCAGAATTTTCTCGGCAGTTTTGCGGGGACCAAAATGTCCACCGCAAGCGAACTCATGACAAAAATCTAGGACACTTCTAGTCTCCTCATCGGGGACACATCTCCTAATGATTTGGTCGCTACAGTATTTGAAAAGATAAGGATCTTCCCACATGTAATACCGAACTTGAGACAAGAATCGGTACCTATCCTGTTTAGACCAACTAGGTGGTGTTTGGTTTGTGACTAAGTAATTTACTATGTCAGCAAACCAAGGTTCCTTAGAGATGGCTAGAAGTTGCTCATCGGGAAAATTGTCATTGATGGGCAGCTCGACAGTAGGTGCGTTGGCACACGAGAGAGATGATCAGCTACGACATTTTCGACACCTTTTTTATCTCGAATTTCGAGATCAAATTCTTGAAGTAGAAGGATCCAACGAATGAGTCGGGCCTTCGCATCTTTCTTAAGCATAAGGTATCGCAGAGCAGAATGGTCAGTGAAGATCGTGGTCTTAGTCCCAAGTAGGTATGGACGGAATTTCTCCAAAGCGAACACTACTGCCAAGAATTCCTTCTCGGTGGTAGTATAGTTCACTTGGGCCTCATTAAGCGTCCTACTCGAATAGTAGATCACGTGCTGCTTATTGTCCTTACGCTGTCCTAAGACAGCACCTATCGCAAAATCAGAAGCGTCACACATGATCTCAAAGGGCTTGGACCAGTCCGGAGGCGAGATGATAGGAGCAGATATAAGTTCCACTTTCAATTTCTCCCAAGCACTATGGCACCTATCATCAAAAATGAAGGACACGTCCTTAACTAGAAGGTTTATAAGGGGTCTAGCAATCTTGCTAAAGTCCTTAATGAACCTACGATAAAATCCGGCGTGTCCTAAAAAGGATCGAATGTCCTTCACGCATCGAGGAAGTGGAAGTTTCGCAATGATTTCCACTTTGGCCTTGTCTACCTTAATCCCTTCCCTAGATATCTCATGACCTAGGACAATCCCTTGTTGCACTATGAAGTGACACTTTTCCCAATTGAGGGTCAAGTTCTTCTCGGTGCACCTACTCAGCACTAGCTCCAAATGATGGAGACACTGGTCAAATGAATTTCCATAGACTGAGAAGTCGTCCATGAAAATCTCTAGGAAACGCTCGACCATATCAGAAAACAGGCTTAACATACAACGTTGGAATGTGGCGGGGGCATTGCATAGGCCGAAAGGCATTCGACGGTAAGCAAATGTCCCAAATGGACACGTGAACGTTGTTTTCTCTTGATCCTCCGGGGCTATAGGGATTTGGTTATACCCTGAATACCCATCCAAAAAGCAGTAATACTCATGACCTGCTAATCTTTCCAACATTTGATCGATGAAAGGGAGGGGAAAATGATCTTTCCTAGTGGCTGCATTCAACTTACGGTAGTCTATGCATACTCTCACCTTGGTAGGCAATCGTGTTTGCACTAACTCATGTTTGTCGTTCTCTACCACCGTAAAGCTAGACTTCTTAGGGACCACGTGCATTGGGCTAACCCATTCGCTATCAGAAATGGGATAAATGATCCCATTATCTAACAGTTTTACTATCTCGGCTTGTACAGCCTCCTGCATAAGTGGGTTTAGTCTATCCCCGGCAACGGCGCCAATTTGTTGACTGATTTTTCCTGCACACAAAATATTATATGTTAGTTTTAAGAATAGATGTGCAAGTCTCAGTTCTAATCCGCGGTAGCAGGGCTATGCGGGTCGTGATCCTCAAGGAGGGACTGCGATGGAAGCGTTAAGCAAGTTTCTCTAAAAATTTATCTTTTTTAGTTATTTTGTTAGTCACGATGGTATTTACAATGAAAAGTGGTATTTACAATGAGTGGTAGAAAAGAATTATGGAAGATGTGGATTTAATCTATAAAAAAGAAAAGAAAAGAAAAGGAAAGAAAACTTATCTCTTTAGTCTGCTTGCCTTCGATCCTTTTGCGACGACTTACTTTTTCTCAGAAGATTTGCAAGTATGGCGTATAGGATGTTCGTCGCCATAAGCCATCAAGGGATCTTCGTTGGCTAGGCAGTCTCGAAGCAATCGGATCTCACGGATTACAAGTCATCAGAGAGAAACCATGACATAGAACAAGAATAGAAAAACAAAGATAAAGCGAGAATAAAGAAACAATGAAACAAGAATAAAAACAAACCAACCTCGAGCAGATTTTTATTAACAATGGGGGAAAAATAAAAAAAACTTATACCGATGTCACCTCAGTACAAGTATGATTCCTTCCTCCATGAAAGCATCTCCACTCTCAGTTACAAAATTTACAAAATGAAAATAAAATCTAACCTAAAACCTAAACCCTAGCTTTTGGCCCTTGGCTCGCCTCTGGACTGTGTACTCTCTGTGTTGCATCTGCAGGGATATTTATAGGTGTTGGAAGATGTAGAGTCCTAGTACAACTCTCCCAAAAAGATCTTATCTCCAGAAATTCAAATCTGTCCTGCAACTTCTTATCATGTTGATCGCCGAAATCAGCTTATCTACGGATTGAATTGGAAAGTTTGATCAACATAAGAGTTGTAGGTCTTCAAGTCTTCTTTTTGGAGCATCTTGAATCATCGGATTTGCATAAATGTAGCGAAAGTTATGATTTAAACACTAAAACGTGTACAGTCTGAATCCGAATTCTTTGAATTTTTATCTTTGCACTCTCTTTGGCTTTTATCCTCATCCTGCAAGAGTTTAGGGTTGGGTAGAATTCTATCCTTCCCTCATCTTTAATAATTGCAACTTTAGCCCTTGTATATTTGCACTTTGACAATCTGATATTTGCACTTTGACTCTTGGGCTTCAAATATGGGCTTGGATCTGGGCTTTTGGGCTCTTTAGGCTTTATTTATTGTTAAAATAATAATTCGAGGCCTGCACACAATAAATTACAAATTATTAATAAATATGCAGAATTAAATGAATAAATATGAAAATGTGATGGTAAATATGATGATAAAAATGCACTTTTCACTACCAATCACATTGCATCAAGAACAAGCTAATACAAGCATCACTCATTACACTACTAGCATGAAATAAAAGAGCATGAAATAAAAGAGAGTTAGCTTGGTTAGCAAGTTAGATGTTAGAAGAATCATCTTTGGCCATCAATGGCTCTTGCAAGAACAAGGCCTTGTAGAGGCAACCCGATTCATGTGGATTATCAAGTAAGTGGTTAGATGGTTAGTGGTTAGTAGTTAGATTGCCATGAGAAGAAAAACTAGCAAGAAATCATGTAGAAGGTGAAGGAGATTACATTGGAAGAGAAAGGAGGCATCTTTACATAGAGTGTCACTCTCTATTACATCAATCCCTTGCTTTCTCTCTCTAGAAATCACTCAGCCCTACTACAATGATCTAAGAAAAAGAAATGAAAAATACAAGAAATGAAGAACACTCACCTACACTACACTAAAATCTGGACCTACTCCTAAAAACGAAGACTGTTCTCGGTTTGGCTCTCTGCAGGGCTATTTATAGGTCTCAGAAGGATCAAGAAGACGATACGGGGCCACGCGTAGAAAATCGACGCGTGGCTCCACAGAAATGCCGCGGATCCGCAAGGATTGCCGCGGATCCGCGGCAATATCAGAGACTCTGGTCCCTGGGTTTGGTCCGTGGCTCCGTCTGGATTCGAGACGCTTCGTGGTATATCCAGTTTCGGGTAATGTCGACCGCAGATTCGTCTGATGTGCGCAAGAGGCTAGGTTTAATGAATCTTCTAGATAATCCCTTGCTTGGCCTCCAAGTAATGCGGATTTAATTACCCTTAATTGGGTCTAATTAAGCTCTTATTACACCTTTGCCCTTGGACTTTGGATCTACCTGCAATTAAGACCAAAACACGGTTTAAACCGACAATTTATTCATAAATCAGTGAGAGAATGCGACATAATAATGCAGAATTGTAGACTAATCAGTAATTAGTAGTAATTATATATATAAACTATGTAATACCATACAAAACCCTTGAAAACCATGTTTTCCTCCCGTTTGATCCCTATTCGGCTCCCAATAAGGCCTAGTTTAGGCCAATCGGGGCAGAAAGTTGACTTTTTTTCTCCCGTTTGGGCCCTATTTCGCTCTTATAAGGTCTGGTTCAGTTCAATCGTGGCTGAAAGTTTGACTTTTAGTCAAACTTTCAACTTAAGGATAAAAACAAGTCTAATTAGTAGTAGTTATATATATAGAAACTATGTGATACTACTCTCGGCTCTTGAAAATCATGTGTAACACCCGTTTGGGCCTTATTCTACTCTTATAAGGCTTACTTCAGGCCAATCGGGACTGAAAGTTTGACTTTAGGTCAAACTTTCTAATTTATATTAGAAATAAGGTTAATTAGAAGTAATTGTACATAGAAACTATGAATTACCACTCTCAGCTCTTGAAATCATGTTTCCTTTCTGTTTGGGCCCTCGGCCCTTGTAAGGTACTAAGGCCAATCGGGGCTGAAAGTTTGACTTTAGTCAAACTTTCAAATTAAGAATACAAAACAGTTTAATTTATAGCAGTTATATATAAAAACTATGTAATACTACGCCCGGCTCTTGAAAACCTCGTTTTCTCCCTGTTTGGGCCTTAGTCGGCTATTATATGGCCTAGTTAAAGCCAATCAGGGTTGTAAGTTTGACTAAAAAAGTCAAACTTATAACCTTGATTGGCTTGAACTAGGCACAGTAGAAATAAGATTAATTAGTTACATAGAAAATATATATATACCACTCTCAGCTTTTGAAAATCATGTTTGTCTTCCGTTTGGACCGTATTTGACTCTTACAAAGCCTAGTTCAGGCCAATAAGGGCAGAAGGTTTGAGTTTTGGTCAAACTTTTGAATTAAGTCTAGAACAAGTTTAATTAGTAGTAATTATACATAAAAACTATGTAATACCACTTTCGCCTTTTAAAAACTGTATTTTCTTCCAGTATGGACATAAGACTTCGTTCAGGCCAATCATAGGTGAAAGTTTGACTCTTTATCAAACTTCTCAATTAACTCTAGAAACAAGATTAATTAGTAGTAATTGTACATAGAAACTATGTAATACCATTCACAACAATTAAAAACCATGTTTTCCTCCCGTTTGGTCCGATTTTGACTCTTATAAGGCCTAGTTCTCATCAATCGAGGTTGAAAGTTTGACTTACGGTCAAACTTCAAAATTAAAAATAGAAAAAAGTTTAATTTATAGTGATTATACATAATAACTTTTTAATACTACTCTCAGCTCATAAAATCCTCATTTTCTCCCCTTTAAGGTCTTATTCAGCTCTTATATAGCCTAGTTCTGACTAATCCATGTAGAAAGTTTAAACTTTTTTCAAACATTCAATTAACACTAGAACTTGTTGATTAGTAGTAATTGAAATATAAATTATGTAATACTACTTCTGGATTTTTAGAATCATGTTTTCTCCCCGTTTGGGCCATATTCGGCTCTTATAATGCGTAGATAAGCCAATCAGGGCTCAAAATTTGACTTTTGGTCAAACTTCTAGATTAAGACTACAAACTAGTTTAATTAGTCGTAATTGTATATAGAAACTATGTAATACTACTCCCTCCACTTTAAAACCAAGTTTTCATGCCAATCGGGGTGAAAGTTTGACTTTTAATCAAACATCCTAATTAATACTAGAAACAAGGTTAATTAACAATAATTATACATCGAAGAAATGTACTACCGCTTTTTGCTCTTGAAAATCTTGTTTTCCACCCGTTTGAGTCTTGTTTGGCTCTGATGAGGCCTAGCTCAGCCAATTGAGGCTAAAAATTTTACTTTTGGTCAAGCTTTCAAATTAAAAATGGAAACAAGTTTAATTAGTAGTACTTATGCATAAAAACTATGTGATATTACTCTCGACTCCTGAAAATCATATTTTCCTCCTGTTTGGGTCCTATTTAGCTCTTATAATGCCTCATTCAAGCCAATCAGGGCTGAAGGGTTGACATTTGGTCAAACTTTCTAATTAAGAAAGAAACAAATTTAATTAGTAGAAACAAGGTTAATTAACAATAATTATACATCGAAGAAATGTACTACCGCTTTTTGCTCTTGAAAATCATGTTTTCCACCCGTTTGAGTCTTCTTTGGCTCTGATGAGGCCTAGTTCAGCCAATTGAGGCTAAAAATTTTACTTTTGGTCAAGCTTTCAAATTAAAAATAGAAACAAGTTTAATTAGTAGTACTTATGCATAAAAACTATGTGATATTACTCTCGACTCCTGAAAATCATATTTTCCTCCTGTTTGGGTCCTATTTAGCTCTTATAATGCCTCATTCAAGCCAATCAGGGCTGAAGGGTTGAAATTTGGTCAAACTTTCTAATTAAGAATAGAAACAAATTTAATTAGTAGAATTATAAATAAAAACTATGTAATACTACTCCCGGTTCTTGAAAACATGTTTTCTCCCCTTTTAGGCCCTATTCGGTTCAGGCCAATCGGGCTGAAAATTTGACTTTTAGTCAAACATTCAGATTAAGGCTAGAAACAAGTTTAATTAATAGTAATTGTACATAAAAACTATTTAATACTACTCCCAGCTCTTTAAAGACATATTTTCTCTCTATTTAGGCCCTATTAGGCTCTTATAAGGCCCACTTCAGGCTGGTCGGGGCTAAAACTGTGGCTTTTGGTCAATCTTTCAAATTAACTACAGAGATAATTTTAATTTATAGTAGTTATATGTAAAAACTACGTAATACTATTTCTAGCTCTTGAAAACCTCAATTTCTCCCCGTTTAGTCCCTATCAACTCTTATATGGCATAGTGCATGCGTATCGGGGCTGAAATTTGACTTTTGGTCAAACTTTCAATTATCAAACATCCAATTAACACTAGAAACAAGGTTATTTAGTAGTAATTGCACATAAAAACTAAGTAATATCACTCACAGCTCTTGAAAATCAAAATTTTCTCTTGTTTGGGTCATGTTCGACTCTTATAATGCCCAGTTGAGGCCAATCGGGGCTAAAGATTTCACTGTTGGTCAAAATTCCCTATTAAGTATAGAAACAAATTTAATTAGTAGTAATTTTACATGAAAACTATGTAGGACAACTCCCGGCTCTTGAAAAGATGTTTTCTCCCAGTTTGAGCCCTATTCGGCTTTTATAATGCCTAGTTCAGGCCAATCGAGGCTGAAGTTTTGACTTTTTATCA
The DNA here is from genome assembly GCA_038442645.1 of Agave tequilana. Taxonomy (NCBI): domain Eukaryota; kingdom Viridiplantae; phylum Streptophyta; class Magnoliopsida; order Asparagales; family Asparagaceae; genus Agave; species Agave tequilana. The sequence goes on from JAVJIF010009402.1 coordinate 81,682, forward strand.
AACTTCCCAATAAAGAATAAAAACAAGTTTAATTAGTAGTAATTATACATAAAAACTAATAATACTACTCCCGGCTTTTGAAAGCATGTTTTCTCCTTGTTTGAGTCCTATTCTGCTCTTATAATGCCTAGTTCAGGCCAATCGAGCATGAAAGTTTAACTTTTAGACGAACTTCCTGATTAATAGTAGAAACAAGTTTAATTAATAGTAATTGTATATAGAAACTATGTAATACTAATCCTAGCTCCTAAACAATATTTTCTCCCTGTTTAGGTCATATTCGGCTTTTTAAAGGCTTTGGCTCAGGCCAATCTGGGCTGAAAGAGTGACTTTTGATCAAACTCTCCAATTAAGGCCAGAAACAAGTTTAATTAGTAGTAATTATATATAAAAACTATGTAATACTACTCCAGCTCTTGAAAATTATAGTTTCTCCCGATTGGGCCCTTTTTGGCTCTTATAAGACCTAGTTTCAGGCCAATCGGGCTGAACGTTTGACTTTGGATCAAACTTTCCAATTAACAGTAGAAACAAGGTTAATTAGCCACAATTGTACATAGAAACTATGTAACAAAATTCCTAACTCTTTAAAACCATATTTTCTTTCTGTTTAGGTCATAATCGGCTCATATAAGGCCTAGTTCAGGGCAATCGGGACTGAAAGTCTGACTTTGGTCAAACTTTCCAATTAAGACTAGAAACAAGTTTAATTAGTAGTAATTATATATAAATACTATGTAATATTATTCTGAGCTCTTGAAAATCACATTTTCTCCCTGATTGGGCCTTTTTCAGTTCTTATAAGGCCTACTACTGGCCAATCTGGGTTGAACATTTAACTTTTAGTCAAACTTCTCAATTAACACTAGAAACAAGAAACAATAGCTGTAATTTTACATAGAAATTATGTAATACAACTCTCAGATATAGAAAACCATATTTTTGGGTTTGGCCCATTTTTAGCTCTTATATGGCCTAAAATTTAGGTCAATCGAGGCTAAAAGTTTGATTTTTTGAAAAAATTCCAAATTAAGAATATAAACAAGTTTAATTAATCAAAATTATATATAAAAACTATATGATACTACTCTCGGCTCTTGAAAATCATGTTTTCTCCCTGTCTGGTCCCTATTTGGCTCTTGGCTTAGTTCAGGCCATCGAGGTTGAAAGTTTAACTTTTAGTCAAACTTTTCAATTAAAATTAGAACTTAGGTTAATTAGTAGTAATTGTACATAGAAATTATGTGATACTACTTTCAGCTTTTGAAAATAATTTTTCCTCCCGTTTTGGCCCTATTCGGCTCTTACAAGGCCTAATTCAGGCCCATAAGGGCTGAAGATTTGACTTTTGGTCAAACATCTAAATTAAGACCTAAAACAAGTTAAATTAGTAGTAATTATACAAAATTACAATGTAAAACTACTCCCGTCTCTTGAAAATTGTATTTTCTCCCCATTTGGACCCTATTTAGTTTTTATAAGGCCTTGTTCAGGCCAATAAGGGCTTTAAAATTTAGCTTTTAGTCAAATTTACCAATTAATAATAGAAATAAGGTTAATTAGTAGTACTTATACATTGAAACTTTTTAATACCATTCACAGCACTTGAAAACCATGTTTTCCTCCCGTTCGGTCCCATTCGGCTCTTATAAGGTCTAGTTCAGGCCAACCAGGGTTGAAAGTTTGACAAAAGTCAAACTTCCAGATTAAGACTAGAAACAAGTTTAAGTAGTAGTAATTGAATATAGAAAGTATGTAATACTACTCTCGGCTCTTTAAAATCATGTTTTCTCTCAATTTAAGCTAGATGGCTCCTAGTTCAGGCCAATCAGGGTGAAAGTTTGACTTTTGATCAAACTTCCCAATTAAGACTAGAAGAAAGTTTAATTTGAAGTATTTATATATAAAAACTATGTAATACTACTCCCGGCTCTGGATAATCACATTTTGTCCCTGTTTAGGCCCTTTTCGTATCTTATAAGGCCTAGTTCAGCCCAATTGGGGTTAAAGTTTGACTTTTGGTAAAAATACCCAATTAACATAAGAAACAGGAATAATTAGCGGTAATTGTACATAGAAACTAAGTAACACCACTCTCAGCTTTCGAAACCATATTTTCCTCCAGTTTTGGCCCAATTCGGCTCATATAAAGCATAGTTTAGGTCATTCGGGGCTGAAAAGTTAAACTTTTGGTCAAACTTCCAACTTAAGAATAGAAACAAATTGAATTAGTAGTGGTTATATATAAAAACTATGTAATACTACTTCTGGCTCCTGAAAACATATTTTCTCCCTGTTTGAGTCCTATTCGGCTCTTATAATGCCTAGTTCAGGCCAATCGGCAATGAAGATTTGACTTTTGGTCAGACTTCACAATTAAGAATAGAAACATATTTAAATAGTAATTATATATAAAAACTATATAACACTACTCCCGACTCTTGAAAACATGTTTTCTCCTTTTTTGAGCCATACTCTGCTCCTATGATACTTAATTCAGGCCAATAGGGGCTGAAAGTTTGACTTTTGGACAAACTTCCTAATTAAGAGTAGAAACAAGTTTAATTAGTAGTAATTGTACATAGAACTATGTAATATTACTCCTGGCTCTTTAAAATAATGTTTTCTCCCTATTTAGGTCATATTCGGCTCTTATAAGTCCTAGTTGAAACCAATCGGAGATGAAAGAGTGACTTTCGATCAAATTTCACATTTAAGACTAGAAACATGTTTTGTTAGTAGCAATTATATATAATAACTATGTAATACTACTCCCAGCTCTTGCAAATCATATTTTCTCCCCGAATGGGCCCTTTTCGTCTCTTATAGGCCTAGTTAAGGCTAATTGGGATTGAACGTTGGACTTTTTGTTGAATTTTTCAATTAACATTAGAAACAAGGTTAATTAGCACTAATTGTACATAAAAACTATGCAATACTACTCATACCTCTTTAAAATCTTATTTTTTCTCTGCTAGGTCATATTCAGCTCATATAAGGCTTAGTTCAAGCCAATCGAGACTGAAAGTCTGACTTTGGTCTAACTTCCCAATTTAGACTAAAAATAAGTTTAATTAGTAGCAACTGTACATAAAAACTATGTAATACAACTCTCAGCTCTTGAAAATCGCATTTTCTCCCCGATTGGGCCCTTTTCGACTCTTATAAGGCCTAGTTCAGGCCAATCGGGGCTGAACGTTTGACTTTTAGTCAAACTTCCAAATTAAAACTAGAAACATGGTAAAATAGCAGTAATTTTACATAGAAACTATGGAATACAACTCTCAACTCTTGAAAATCATGTTTTCCTCCGATCTGG
>JAVJIF010009402.1:87500-90153 GCA_038442645.1 Agave tequilana
GCTGAGCTGGCTCAAGATCTCTGCCCAAGATGTGAGATTTTAATCTATCTGCTAATGTGATCAGTTTAGATTTTGGATCCTTGTTGTTGAGATTTTGTGATTCGATTCGTTTTTTGTTTGAATCGTTCTTTAGGTTGGGAGAACATCTGCAAGTTCGCAAAGAGGGGGCTGACGTCGTCGCAGATCGGTGTCATTCTCTGTGACTCACACGTCATTGCTCAGGTGAAGAGCGTCACTGGGAGAAAGATTCTTGAAGGCTCACGGTAGTTAGCGTTTCTATCTACTTCTAAGTAAATTATTTAAAGTATCATGACTTGTAGCATTTGTTAAGTCCCAAAATTACTATGTAAGTTTTATTTTCATAGTGATTGTTCTCATCCAAAATTAGAGTGTTTTGTATATAAGTGGCGATTTGCAAAATTAAGACAATTTCAGACTATGTAAATGGTAAATTAGTCCAACGCATAATTGTAATTTATCTTTTTTTTTTGGGTATAGCTATGCTGTAATTTTATCCTTAAAATGAGTTTATTTATAATGTCTCTTCTTTGTCCTAGCAATATGAATCACAGTATAAATTAGTTTTCTGTGATCTATCTGTTCACAGCTAATTTGTATATATTTTACCCTGTTAAAAATATTGCTATAGCCACTATATGTTTATGTGTAGATGTTACTCTTCAAATGGACAATTTAGCATATCTCTTATTGAATAAATACCTTGAGGATGTTGTTCCATAATGAAAATAGCGGCATTCAATAGTACAGATATAATTGGTTTAAAAAAATCATGCAATTGACATTTGACAAAATTCTTTAGAGAAATATAGACCCTAATATTGGAAAAATCCTATATGAACATGAAAGTTTAATTTGATTAATAAAAGGATTTTAGAGCTTGATTAATAAAAGGATCTTAGCTTTGTATCCTCACATTCTATCACATGCCTTAAAAATCTAAAAGTTTCTCTTATAGAAACTAGCCAATACTTTCCAACAATGGGATTTAGGTTAAACATCCTAAATGTTGTATTGATTTTCCCTGTCATTGATGTATACTCTTTTAAATGTCAACAGGGCTTGCTCCGGAGATCCCTGAGGATCTCTACCCTCTGATAAAGAAGGCAGTTGCTATTAGAAAACACTTGGAAAGGAACACGAAGGACAAGGATTCCAAGTTCAGGCTGATTCCTGTCGAGAGCAGGATTCATCGGATGGCTCGGTACTACTGAAGGACCAAGAAGCTCCCCCGTGTGAGACCAATCATCAACTTCTAGTTTCAATTCGCCGACAGAAGCCCCTGAGGGGGCAAGGAGGCGCAGGCAGCTTGACCAAGTTGCTACATTCAGACGTGGTTGAATCAAGGAATGAATGGAGCACGCTCAGGCCTAGGTTGAAGAGCGAGGAGTTGAGATAGAATCAGCCATCTTTGATGAGATTGTAGATGAAACTGCATTAGAGATTGTAGATAAAACTGTACATAAACATAAAAAAAATTTTAATTCAGATTCTCACTGAATCAAATATTGTGTTCAATCTGTATCAATCAGTTTTCTTTTCTTTGTATTGTAGAGCTAAAAGATAGAGTTCAAGCCTTGTTACTTTGTAAATTTTAGATTATTTGATAAATGGATATTGTAAATGTCCAGATTATTTGCATTGTTAGCATCGATGATAATCTCACAGAGGATCTTTGATTGGTTAAAGAAATTGACAATAATTCATCTGAACTTCCATTACATTGTGATCATGATACAAAGCAATCAACAGTTTTTAGTAAACAAATTAACAATGAAAATTACATAACCCTTCCAAGAATCAAATAGTACCATACTGACTCCTATGCATTCCAATACACAACAAACAGCCTCTGTACATGCAAGAACCAAAGTCCATGTCACTGCTGCTCATTCAACAGGTAATCTGACCAGTAATTTGAGAATTGAAATAGCCAAATCCGAACTGAACAACCTCTCTCCCTCTCCACCCCCAAAAATCTTCCACTTTCTCAAGCCTCTTCTCGATCATATCGTGCAAGACGAGATTCCTCTCCACCGAGAAGTAAACCACTTCCAGTTCAGGATGGAAAACCAAGAACCTGATTGATTCCTTCTCTGTTATAGCTTTCCAGCTTATGTTGTGCTTCAGTGCCCACTTACAAGTACCCAAATGATTCTCAATCATCCAAACACTTAGTTTGCTGTCATCATTTCCGGGATGGTCGCATATGTGCCCTCCATTTTTTTTTCCTAATTGAGCATCAGTCTCGAGCTCAACTCCCTGATCCAAATCCATTAACAATTCTGAGATAGAGATCTGAGATTTGAGAGAGATCCAACTCCCTGATCCAACTCCACAGATCTGAGAGAGAGAGAGAGAGAGTGAGAGAGTGAGAGAGAGGAGCGGATGAGATCGGGGAGATGTTGAGGAGCGAGACTGAGATGGAATCGTGGGGATTTTGTGGAGGGAGGGGAAGAGAGAGAGAGAGAGAAGAGAAAGGCTGACAGAGATAGCAATAATTAATCTAGTTTGTTTTGAAAAGTGATTTTTTTTGAAAAACTATTACTCTCACTCAGTCCGATCAAATTTTCGCACCAGCTAATTTCGCACACAAGCTGGTGCGAAAATTTCGTACCTGAAAACCTCCCTATAT
>JAVJIF010009403.1:0-183782 GCA_038442645.1 Agave tequilana
CGATAAGTTAGATATTGTTCAGACAGGCTGAAGATGAATGATGGAGTTCTGTCTTTTTGAGTGTCAACAGTATATTCATATTTGTTTTTTCTATATATTATGCTTCAAACGTCAACTAGTATCAATTTTGATTGGAATTTACATTTTCATACATATATATATGATTTAATTGTACTTACAATATCTTTACATCTTAAAGCACAAATTATGTTTATGCTAAGCTTGATTTAGTCCTTAATGTCAATTATTTTTCAATTGGTATCTTATACAACTTATGCATCATTTTTATTGATATTTTATAGAGGGGGAGAAAAAGTCATGTTTTATATTTAAATCGGTTTATTTTTAATTGAATATTTACTCCTAATCTTTATGATGAAAAATGCTTTGTTTTGGTATATGCTAACATTTTCAATATTGGTATCAAGAATCATAAATTGGTATCTATATTGATATGAGTTGTATTTACCTAACAAAAAAAATTTGGTTTCTACTTTCAATTTGTATCAAACTTACAATATATATATACACAGACTTACAATTGGTATCAAAATTATAAATATTTTCAATTGGTATTAATATTTACAATTGGTATCAAGATTTATAATATATATATTTCAATTGGTATAAAAAAGTGCAATGTTTCATTTCCTATTAGTATCAAAAATTTATAAGATATTTTCAATTGGTATCTATTGGTATCTGTAAAATTTTATTTTTCAATTGGTATCATAAATTGGTATCATAATGTTTCCATATATAACTTTATTGTTTGATTTAACAAAAAGGAGGAGAAATTTTTTTTGAGGGTTTATTTATGCCCCTTTTGTTGATGAATTGATAAAAAGGGGGAGAAGTATTTTGGAGTTTTATATATGCATGTTTTTTTTTTAGAGTTTTTATATAAGCATGTTTATTTCATTTCCTTGTTTTATACAAGAGGGAGAAGAATTTTGTGAGTTTACATATGCATGTTTATTTTCTTATTTAATGTATATATGTTTTTGTTTATACAAAAAGGGGAGAAGTATTTGGAATTTATTTATGTTTATTTCCTCATTTATGCATATATGTATCTTATTGGTTTGAGCATTCATTGAATATCCATCTATTTATTGCTATACATGAGTTAGAGGGAGCTTCTATGAAGCTTAACTTTAATCCATGCATATATAACTCCATGAGTTTTGTCATCATCTAAAAGGAGAGATTACTGGCCCAGAGTCCATCACTCTAGTTTTATGATGATTAACTCATATAGCTATAGTTTACTAATGATCTTGTGCTTAATTAGTTTCAGATAATTGATCAGATCTTAGTAAGTGTTTGGCTTCATTAAAGGAGTTTTGGAGCTAACACATGTGGATTCAAGAGCTCGCGCGTCAAGATCGCATCTAACACTTGGTTGGAGTCAAGCTAGTTGAATCACGTTTGGATCGAGTCGGCTTGGAGACAAGAAGAACTCGGTTTAATTAGTTTAGTATGTTTAGATTTTGTGTAAAGGTAGATAGTGTTAATATGCTCAAGTTCACATACACACAAGTTTAAAGTTTACTGGTTTTGATTTTCGGTTTAACCGATTTTAGATTTCATGTCAAAAACATAGATATATATCTTATATGTATATTGGATTCTATCCATATACAATACGCTTCAAAGTTATTTCAATATCATATTTTTGTATCCATATGAGTTTTGGAAAAACGGTTTTCCATTTCAAAAATCTAAGTTTTGGAAAATACGAATTTTGTGTTTAAGGTAAACTTTTATATCACAAAAATGGTTCAAATAGTTTGTAATATGTGTTGAATTTCATTCACACATATTTGAATTTCAAAGATCTTATAAGAACTTATTTTTGTGAAAATTATGTGATTTTATGAGATTTTATAGAAGTTAAAAAGATAAGTTTTTCTATCCTATATATCCCAAGCCACACTGCTCTGGCGGTCGACCGGACCAAGTCGGTCGACCAGACCGGTCGATCGATGTGCACGAGGACGTGCACATAGCCAGCCACCTCGGCCGGTCGACCGCGCGGTCGACCAACTGAAAGCACCCCACTCTCGGGTGGAGGCCGGTCGACCGGGCGGCCGACCGTTGGCTTGGGCCGGTCGACCGAGGCACAACGGTCATAAATATGACCGTTGTGCCGGTCGATCGGGCGGTCGACCGAAAGGTCAGTTCTGACCTTTCCAGGCTGCCAACGGGCAGATTTTTGAGAGGATATAAATATGCTTCTCTGGAGTTGTTTTCAACAATTTTTTAGAGAGCAATTTTTTCACCTTTACAAGTGTTTAACAGCTAGTATTTAAAAGAGTTTTTGTGCCAAAAGATTTTATCTTTATTTGTTTTAAAGTATTGGAATTCAAAGAAAAAGAGTCTTTGGGATTGATTTTTGATCTTCATTTCAATATCTATTTTGTGATTTTTTTCAAGTGTTTTTCTTTGTTATTTTCTTTCCAAACACTTTATTTTCTCACACTTGAGCTATCATATCGATCCTATATATAGGATCTTATTTTTGGTGAGAAAATTGGTTTGTGTTTTGTTGAGACCACCAGAGTTATAACCCTTTCTTTTGCTTTTGCTTTGGCTTTGTGCTTTTCCCTCTAAGTGTAGAGGAGGTTGTGAATTAGGTTTGTGGCTTTCCCTCTAAGTGTAGAGGTGATGTAATTGTTTGGCTTTGTGCCATATCCCTCTAAGTGTAGAGGTGATCTTTGTTTGGATTAGTGCCTTATCCCTCTAGTGAGGGGTGATTGTTATTGTGCCTTACCTCTTTGTAGAGATTGTGTTTGTTGGAGAGAGGAGTTGTGTACTCCAAAGTTGTATTACCTAAATCCTCAGTAGAGATTCCCTGTGTGGGAGTCCTGTATGGACAATTTAGTAGAAATCCTTCTGTGTGAAGGCGGGGATGTAGAGTTGGTGCTCGAACCTCTAAACATATCTTTGTGTTTTGCGCTTTATCCACTATCTCTAACTCTCTCTCTTTTACCTTGCATTGCATCATATTGTTCATATCTTATATGCTTGATTTTGTTTATGTGCCTCATTTGTGTTGAACCAAGAGAGTTTTATATAGCACCTCAACTCTTATTTAGAGGAATTTAGAGGAGATAGTCCAGAGCCCTTCACTAGGAATTCGGCTACACTCTTTGGTTACACTTAGTGTTTTGCAATTAGTTTTTAATTCCGTATCATTTGTCATTAGATTAGCCATATACCTATTCACCCCCCTCTTGGTGTACTTATAATAATATTTACATTACCGTAGAGTGGAGAAGCCCGAAGGCTGAAAGGGCCCGAGGCTAAGTAGAAGCTCGAAAGCTGAAAGGGCGCAAAGGCCAAGTAGAGAGTCCGGAGGCTAACGACCGCGAAGGGTCGCCATGCATGATATAAAGTAGTAAAAGTACATCACAGGCATGGTATATGTGCAAGAAGTAAACTATCTTAGTACAAGTATTCGTCACAGGCATATACATGTACAATCAAGGGCACTCGGCCACAAACAAATACAGGGGCACCGTCCAATACAAAATACACATAAATTTATAATAAAATACATGTCGACCCGACGAAGCAGGAAAAACCAAATGGAGGCGAGGACACTCGCCTAAATCTCCATAAAAGCTGAATACTCTGAAATCCCTAGAATTTACGCACTCGCCATAAAATATAATAATTATATATATTTTTAGAGAGAGAAAGAGAAGAGGAGAGAGAAGAGAGAGGAGAGAGAGAATCTAGAGAGAGATGGCGGTTAGAGAAAGAGAAAGATGAGAGAGAGAGAGAGGATCTGGAGAGAGAGAGGGTGTTAGAGAGAGAGGACTGGGGTGAGAGAGAGATACGGGGGAAAGAGAGATGAGAGAGAGAGAGAGTGGGGGGCAGCAGCCCCTTTAGGCACGGCCTAGCCGGAGCTTGGCCGAGGCCAGGGCGCCCTCATTGGCACCCAAGGCGGCGCTGGTCATCACCAGAGAAGGGGATGGCGCGCGGCCACCCCAAGGAGGGGGAGAAGGGTGAGGTGTTGGTTTTTTTTTTCTTGGTGGTGGTGAGTGGAAATGAAGATGGTGCAGATGGTGATGTTAATTTGGGTGGAGGTGGAGAAATTAAAAGAGATGGGAGGAAGAGGAGGAGTAGGGTGTTGTTAAGGGTGGAGTTGGAGTGGAGAAGATGGTGGTGGTGATGGTTAATTTGAAGAAGATGATGAAGAAGAAGAAGGAGGTGGAGTTGGTGGTGGTTTTGAGGAGGAAGGAGATGGAGATGGTTGATGTTGTCGGAGATGGAGGAGAGGGAAGGAGATGGTCGGAGTTGGGAGGCCTTCCTCGCTGGCGAGGGTGCCGGAGGTGCTAGAGGGGCTCACTGGTTGGGCGCCGGTCAAGAGATGGAGAAGAAGAAGAAGGTAGTGAGAAGAAGATAAGAAAAAAAGAAATGAAAAAGGAAAAAGAAAAGGGAGAGAGAGATTGATGGAAATGAGGGGGTGATGGGACCGGACCCATGTGGAGGGGATGTGGGGTTTGGCGGTGAAGTGATGGGAAAAGAAAGGAAAAGAAACAAGGGAAGGAAAGGGAAGATTTCAAAAAATATAATATTATAATAAGGTCGAAAAATATCGACTGTTCCAGAAAATTTTCCAAAAATACCCAGAGGTAGAAAACATCATCTTGAGAAATAATACGAAATCGTTTTTTCATAAATAAAATCTCATTTTTAAATTAAAAATTTTGAAGTCAACCGTCGGTGTCTACACCGGTCGGCCGGATTTTGGTAAATTATGAAAAATCTCAGAAAAATATTAAAGAAGAAAATATGATTTTAAGATACAATACGAAAGAGGAATTTAGAAATTTAATTTCGATTGTAAACTAAAAATCTTGGAATCAACCAGCAATACTAGCTAACACCAAATCCGGTAGAATTTTGATAAATTAAGAAAATTCTTAGAAAAGTATTTAGATATAAAATGTGATTTTAAGAAATAATGTGAAAGTAATTACTAGAAATTCTACTCCCGTTTATAAAGTAAAATCTGAGAATCGGTCAGCGGTACTATCGACACCGGTTTTGAAGATTTTCATTTAATTCAGGAAAATTTTAGAAAATCATAGAAAACCTAAAATATGGAAAAATGATATTTGAAATTGAAATCGGTCAAATCTGAATACCAGAAAGATCAAATCGAGCAATACGCTAGGATCGGGTCCCCGGTTCAGACTGGAGCTGACTGCGAGTTCACGAATCCAGATCCAAGGCAAAACGATCTATAAATAATTCATAATACAAAACAAATACCGGAAGTAAATCAAAAATAATGATCAAAAAATATGAATGCACAACTAAGTACATATTCTGGGAGTAGGGTGTTACATTCCATCTACCTTACAAAAATTCCGTCCTCGCAATTTCGATAAGGGGTAAAATGAACACAAAAGGGACAAGGACGAAAATTATACCAATCAAGATATGAATTACTGCAGGTAGGGCTCTCAAGTCGACTGAAAAACAATCAGAATATAGATATCTTCTGCACTTTTTGCTATATAAATCTTCGAACGATGCCGAATAATATTAACCTGATAACACAGCTTCGCAATAGAATTCCCGCTGTACTGCATACTTAATAGCTCTCCGAGAATAAGTTAGAATATCAAAGATAAAGGAAACCCTAATAATACTTACATAATAAGGAAGACTGATAATTAGGAATCTGAATACCGGGCATCGCTCACTCTGAAAGATATAGCCAAGAATAGAGAATAACTGAATCCCGATTACTGAGTTCTGAAGATAACCCGATTGCAGATCCATTCTGAGAATACCCGAACTTCATAGAGGTGGTCGAAGAGATCATAATAGCTTCATTCAGAACCAGCCGCTACCCTCTAGTTTATCCATATCTTAAGTTGGTATAAAGGTTTCGAAAAACCAAAACAGTAGAGAGATGGAAGGGATAGAGATCAAAGAAAGATGATCAAGAAAGAATAGATAACTCTGTATCCATGACTCAAGCATTCCAGTTACAAATTTCTTTACCATTAATTTGCCATCTGGACGTACTGAGGATGTGAGAGCCTAGGTTCTGATACCATCCTGTAACGCCCCGACCCCGCTGGTGCGGAGACGTTTACTGCGACGTATATACGCAGGTCAGAAATACCCTCATGTATATACGCTAAGCATCAGTACAACCAAGAATCAGAGTACGGAAGCACGTGATGCATTATACATTCCCACATATGAGTACAATTACAAAGTTTTTACCAGATCTGACAAATATTACAAGAATATTACATCACCGATAGGCGCAAATGCAAGAATACAAAGAGATGTACAAGTATGAACAGTACAAAAGTAGGCTCAGAGTCATCACAGGAAAACTCTAGAGCCGAGCAAGGGGGTCTGGAAGGATGGGGGCTCTGGACGGTCTGCCGATGATCCACGCTACCGCTGCGCATCTTAGGTCAGCAATAGGGAGAATCCACACGCTCCAATCTTCAGGATCTGGACATGAGGTTCCAGGGGAGTCAGAACTCCCCTAACGAGTGATGATGTGAATGCCAAGTGGCGTGCATAGATAAGCACATGTGTATCGTTAAACATGCCTAGAAAATTGTGTTGTGAGTACATGCATACAGGAACAAGAGAGATATAGCAGGTGACATCCAACAGAGAATACGCATGGTATAATAAGATAAGAACAGGTAAAGATATGAGAAGTAAAGTAGATAGGGCAACACCAGATATCTCCTAAACTAACATAAAACTGATAAAACCGATAAACTGAATAAAATCGATTACGAGCAAAATAGATCGTACAGGTTTAGGTCACGGCTCCATGAGACTAGTACCTTGAATGAATAATTCAAACAAGGAAACTCTCATCTATATACCTTTATCCCATGTCACCGTAATCCGAGCGTATACAACCCGAGTTACAAAATAACACAACAATTTGTATATTAGCATCTTAGTATAATTGGGGCCATCTAAGTTTTAGGCTTTAGTATGAGTCCCATTCCGCATACTCCCACTTACAACTTATAGAGCAAGTTATTTGAAAACTGATGAAGTTTGACGAACCTGTTTAGGATGGGCCCCGTACATGCCCGGGATTATGGTCCAGGAGTATCCGGTGCTGAGCCGGAATGTACTGCTAGATACCGGAACTTATTGTACGCCTAAACAGGAATAGAGTGAAATACACCTAGAGGGGGGGGGGGGTGAATAGGTGTAATTGCTAATCTAATGCTCTTTTTAAACTTAGTATGGAAATGAGGATGCAACGATCCCTCAAAACACGACTAGGAGCCGAATGCCCAATTAAGGGGTCTGAACTCCTTCCTCCCAATTCCCCTTGAATGGGTTAGAGGTGCGCAATGCAACCGTGTTGTATTGAGGTTATGATCGAACAATTAAAGAATGAAATGCTATGATGAAATACACACAAGTGATATAGCAAGTAAATTAAACAAGTAAGGATTGCACAAGTAGAGGGTTAGTTCTCAAGCAATAAATTGTAAGCAATAAAGCAAGAGAAAAGTAAGCAAGATGACACAAAGGCAATCGCAAACAAAGATGATTTGTTTCGAGGTTCGAGCCCGTTGCTCTAGTCCCCGCCTTCACCTCCGTGAAGGGTTTCCACTATCCCCTTAGGATCCCGTACAAGTTAGGCCTATCAAAGACCTCAAGCCCGTAGCTTCTCCTTACAAAGAAACTCCACCGAGGAGCTTGTCTCCACAAGAACAAGAATTACAATTAGTGATCTCAACTAGACCACAACACTCTTTCTCAAACTCTTTTACAAACACTCTCACTCTATTACAACTTCACTTATAGAAAGAATATGAAATTTTTTTTGGCTCTATGAAGTGTGGTGAGAAAAACTTCAGTTGTAGAGTGATATTAGCAATCAAACAACAACTGAAAATCAAACTTGAAAGATTGGAAATTGGAAGCCTTAAACAAAAAATTTCTTTCTCTTTGAAAACAATGAAAACTTAGAATTTTTCTTGGTAAATAACTAAGGCCTATTCCCCACTATTTATAGGGAGAGAATAGGTTAAAAACTCTGATTTTTCCAGCTAATATCACCTGCAAAAGCTCTCCAACAACTCCTAAAAACTCTGTTAAAGAGAAAAGCAAAAACAGTTTTTCAGAAATTCCCAAAGAGGAAAGAGCCGTTATGGCTGAAGCAGGCCTACCGGTCGACCGGGCGGTCGACCGAATCCCTGCTGGCAAAGAGCCGTTGGGGGTCCGGTCGACCGGTCAGTCGACCGATCTCTTTGGGGAAACACAGTTTCCTTCTGTCGGTCGACTGTCCGGTCGATCGAAAAGATACAGAGAGCAAACATCTTATTTCGGTCGACCGGTCGGTCGACCGACAGACATGCACAGCCTGTGCATGTCCGGACACAGCAGCCGGTCGACTGTCCGGTCGACCGGTCTGCCTGAAACAGGATTCTGGGCAGATTTTTTTTTTTTTTTTTTTTTTTGAGATAGAAAATTTTGTAAAAATTCTTTAAAAAATCTGAGGCTAAGTGTTATGCTGAAAATAGTTTATATACATGTTTTAAACAAGTTTTTGAAGATATAAAGCTTTGAGTACATGTATGTATAAACTAAGGCATAAACTTAGAAATAAACATTTTCAAAAACAAAGAACATACAAAACAAATGTGTGTGCAAATCCTAGAGCCAAATTTCACATATTCAATCTTTAACAAACTAAACTTACAAACTACTAAGGTCTTCAAGACTTCAACATGGGCTATCTTCACTTGATCTTCAATATTGCACTTTTAGCCCAATTTGACTTGTCTTGAGTCCAAAGTACCTTCCTTTAGGGAAGAAATCAACTCTTTTAGATATGAACCTGAAACACACTTAATCAACAAATAATATTAGTACAAATAACTAATATGTTTTGTAATCATCAAAACACACTAAACATGGGTTGATTGTAACCTTGGGCCAACAATCTCCCCCTTTTTGATGATGACAAAACATATGAGTTATTAAACAAATAAAAGAGGAAAGAGCTTGGAAAGCTCCCCCTTAAACAATGCTATGTATTTAACATGAATATGAACAACTATGTAAGCATACATAAAGCATTGAAAAATATCATCACCAAAAAATTTACAAAAATAAGGAATAACAAAATTTATAAAAGTAAAACAACTTTCATTATTTTTCTCCCAAACTTATATATATTTCATTATTTTTCTCCCAAACTTATATATATTTTTCTCCCCCTTTTTGTCATACATCAAAAAGGTTTAAAACAAGGATAAACATACAAACAAGATAATATTTTAAGACATGCTAAAACAAGAATAAGCAAACTAAAAATATTTTAAGCATCAATCAAACATACATTCAACTCACCACAAATAAATGAAAATCTTGCAAAATCTAAAGGTTTTGTGAAAATGTCTGCAAGTTGAAAATCAGTAGAAACAAAATCTATATCAATGTCACCTTTTTCAAAGTGATCTCTAAGAAAATGATATCTAATGTCTATATGTTTGGTTTTACTATGTTGATTAGCATTTTTGGTCATGTGAATAGCACTAGTATTATCACAATAAATCTTAACATGATCAAAATGTAAATCAAAATCGAGAAGAGTATGTTTCATCCAGAGTACTTGTGCACAACAAGCTCCAGCTGCTACATACTCCGCCTCGGCGGTTGATAGGGCTACACTATTTTTCTTTTTGGAAGACCAAGACACAAGACAATTACCTAAGAATTGGCATGTTCCACTTGTACTCTTCCTATCTACCCTACAACCGGCATAGTCGGCATCCGAATAACTAGACATGGTAAATTGGTTGGTTTTCGGATACCACAAACCTAATTCAATTGTGCCCTTAAGATACCTAATTATGCGTTTTACCGCTATTAAGTGTGATTCCTTAGGACATGATTGAAAACGTGCACATAAACATACGGAAAACATTATATCCGGCCTACTAGCCGTTAAATAGAGTAAACTACCAATCATGCTACGAAATAATTTGATGTCTACTTCCTTACCTTGTTCGTCCTTGTCAAGTTTCGTAGTGGTTGCCATGGGGTCTTTGCTACTTTGGATCCTTCAAGCCCGAACCTTTTGATGAGTTCTTTGGTGTACTTGGCTTGGTTGATGAATGTCCCATCACTACGTTGCTTGATTTGAAGTCCAAGGAAGAAGTTGAGCTCGCCCATCATAGACATCTCGAATTCGTCCTTCATGCATGACTCAAATGCTTTGCAAAGTGAAACATTAGTAGATCCAAAAATAATGTCATCAACATAAATTTGAACTATGAGGATATCTTGATCTACATGTTTGGTAAATAATGTTTTATCAACTTTACCTTTCTTAAAATCATTTGAAATTAAAAATGAAGACAATCTTTCATACCAAGCCCTAGGGGCTTGTTTCAAACCATAAAGTGCCTTATCTAATTTGAAAACAAATTAGGGTGTGTAGGATCAACAAACCCGGGGGGTTGTTCAACATACACCTCCTCATCAATATAACCATTAAGAAAAGCACTTTTTATATCCATTTGAAATAACTTAAAATCTTTAAATGAGGCATATGCTAAGGTCATCCGTATGGCTTCGAGCCGTGCTACGGGTGCAAAGGTTTCTTCAAAATCGATTCCCTCGATTTGAGTGTAACCTTGGGCAACTAACCTAGCCTTGTTTCTAACTACATTACCCGATTCATCCAACTTGTTCTTAAAGATCCACTTAGTACCAATAGTTGGTCTATCGTGGGGCCTAGGAACAAGATGCCATACTTGGTTGCGCTCAAATTGATTGAGCTCCTCTTGCATGGCAAGCAACCAATATGAATCGGCCTCGGCTTCGAGGACATTCTTAGGTTCTATGTGTGAAATAAAAGCAAAATTACCACAAAAATCTAAAGTTTTAGAGCGAGTGATTACCCCTTTTGATACTTCACCTATGACGAGGTCCTTGGGATGATGAGGATTGAATCTCCAATCCTTTGGTAGTGGTTGAGAGGGCTCCTCTTCATTTGCTTGATGTTCATTTCCTTGGGCCTCTTCCACTTTGGCTTCACTTCCATCATCATCCTTTGGCTTGTCTCCCATGGTAGAAGCATCTTCCAAGGTCACTTTCTCCAAGCCTTCATCTAAAGCATCAATTTCTACACAATTCTTAACAAACTTGTTAGATTCCTTAAATTTAATATGAATAGATTCCTCAATAGTCAAAGTTGACCTATTGAAGACTCTATAAGCCTTACTTGTATTTGAGTAACCTACAAAAATAGCCTCATATGCTTTTGCATCAAATTTTCCCAAATTATTATTAGTATTTAAAACAAAACATTTACAACCAAAAACTTTAAAATAGGAAACATTTGGTTTTCTAGAGTAATATATTTCAAAAGATGTCTTAGTAGTATTTTTACATAAGAAACACGATTTGCAATGTAACATGAAGTATGAACGGCCTCGGCCCACAAATAATGTGGTAGACCATATTCATTTAGCATTGTCCTAGCCATCTCTTGCAAAGTACGATTTTTCCGTTCAACTACTCCATTTTGTTGTGGAGTTCTAGGACAAGCAAGTTCATGTTTTATTCCATGTTCCTCACAAAAAGTGGTAAAGGGAAGGTTAATGAACTCACCTCCTCTATCACTTCTTATTCTAATTATTGAGGCGTCATTTTCCTTTTCAACTCTTTTCTTAAAGGCTTGAAAATGTGAAAAGGTTTGACTTTTGTGTTCAAGAAAATAAACCCAAGTAAAACGTGAAAAATCATCTACTAAAACATAAGCAAATCTACTCCCACTTAAACTTTTGGTTTGTGTTGGGCCAAATAGATCCATGTGGATTAACTCTAAAGGACGTGATGTCATGATATCCTTTATTGATTTGAAAGAAGACTTAGTTTGTTTCCCAAATTGACATGCGTCACAAACTCGGTCCTTTTCAAAATTCAATGAAGGAATACCCTTCACCATTTCCTTTGAGTTAAGCCTAGAAATATGGTCAAAAGAAATATGGCCTAATCTCCTATGCCACAACCAAGAGTCATCATCGAGGGCTTTTAAACATGTTATATTACAAGACATATTTAACATATCTATCATATATACATTACTTTCACGAAAACCGAAAATACACAAACATTAGAATTTTTATCAACTACTTTACAAGCAACATTATCAAAAATAACATCAATCCTTTATCACATAATTGACTAACACTCAAGAGATTATGCTTGAGCCCGTCTACTAAAACTACATTTTCAATTAAAGGAGAGGTGCCAAGTTTTACATTACCAATACCAATTATTTTACCCTTGGCGTCATCTCCGAAGGTGACGGTGTCACCTTCATGATATCTTGATAGGGTTGCAAAATTGTTGATGTCCCAAGTCATGTGCCTTGAGCAACCGCTATCAAGATACCATAAACCTCTACGTCTTTGAGCTTGGAAAGTACCTACATCATTTAAAACAATAGTTGACTTTGGTACCCAAACTTTCTTGGGTCCTTGAAAGTTAGTGTTACGAACCCAAACATTATGATGTGATGCACTTAGTCTATCATAACAAAAATTAGCTAAGTGTCCTTTCCGTCCACAATGTGAACATGAGTACACTTTTTCTATACATGAATGCATGGTGTGTATGTGAAGTGTGAGCATGCTTTGGGGTTTGCCATGATGCATAGGTTGTGTGGCATGTACATGAGCATGATGAACATTTTTCTTAGGAGCTTGTTTCTTAGGAAACATATTCTCCATCTTTTTCTTATCAAACTCACTACACTTTTTCAGAACAACATCTAATGAGTCTAATCTTTCCTTAAGCATGTCAATCTCATTAGAATCTACAAATGGGGTCTTTCCTTTACAAGCAATCTTATATTTTTCAAATTCATTTTTAGTGGAAACTAAAGAAGAATGCAAGTCATTATTTTCTTTAGAAAGATTTACCACTTGAATACTAAGAGATTCATTATCCTTTTTCATTTTCAAATACTTTTTCTTCATGAAGTCATAATTTTGAGAAAGTTCTATAAAAGCTTCACTTAACTCATCCATGGATAAATCTTCATCAAGAGAAGGGAAAGAGGTTACCTTGCTTGTGCCTTCATTTGCCATGAAGCACATGTTGGCGTGTCGATCTCCTCTTCGGATTCACTTTGGTCATCCCATGTTGCCTTCATCGCTTTCTTCTTGTAGGGTTTCTTGGATGAAGATGGCTTTACTTGGTCCGGACACTCCGCTACAATGTGTCCCGGCTTTTGGCAATTGAAGCATATGATCTTTCTCTCTTCTTTGCCTCCTTGCCATCTCCTCGTCCTTGGAACTTTGCCTTGTTGTACATCCTCCGGACGTTTTTGACTAGAAGTGAGAGCTCCTCGTCATCTTCTTCTTCATCATCTTCGTCGGAGTAGGTAGCATGACTTTTGAAGGCAATAGTCTTCTTTTTGGAGGGTGCCATGTCCTCCCTTGCCTTCCTCTCCATCTCATGGGTTTTTAAATTCCCAATGAGTCCGATGAGCTCAATCTCATCTTTATCATTGAGTTCCTTCAATGTTGTAGCTTTCACTTCCCATGATGGAGGAAGAGCCGGATGATCTTTCTCACCCTTTGGTCGTTGTTGATGTCTTCACCTAGAGAAGAAAGCCCATTAGTAATCTTAGTAAATTTAGTAACCATATCATCTATGGTTTCATGTTCTTGCATGCTAAAATTTTCATATTGGGACCGAAGAAGGTCTATCTTGGCCCTCTTCACTTGTGATGTCCCCTCATGTGTTACTAGCAAATGGGTCCAAATCTCATAGGCGGATTTGCAATGGATGACTCTAGCTATGTCATCATCATTGAGGGCTTGTAGGAGTGCATAATGAGCCCTAGCATTGGCATCAAACTCCTTGGTCTCAATTTCGGACCAAGTAGATTCATCACCATCGGGGGCACTAAATTGTTTAGTCACGGCCTTTGCAACTCGGCTACCTAGAGATTGCAAGAAAACGGTCATCTTAACCTTCCATATGGAAAGTTAAGTCCATCAAACTTAGGGGTGTCTTAATACCATCGGCCATGTTTACTATGTGGAAATGAATGAAATGATTAGCAATATGAGGATCTCTCTAAGGTTGTTAAGCCAAATCCTAGAGTCCAAGCTCTGATACCAATTGAAATACACCTAGAGGGGGGGTGAATAGGTGTAATTGCTAATCTAATGCTCTTTTTAAACTTAGTATGGAAATGAGGATGCAACGATCCCTCAAAACACGACTAGGAGCCGAATGCCCAATTAAGGGGTCTGAACTCCTTCCTCCCAATTCCCCTTGAATGGGTTAGAGGTGCGCAATGCAACCGTGTTGTATTGAGGTTATGATCGAACAATTAAAGAATGAAATGCTATGATGAAATACACACAAGTGATATAGCAAGTAAATTAAACAAGTAAGGATTGCACAAGTAGAGGGTTAGTTCTCAAGCAATAAATTGTAAGCAAATAAAGCAAGAGAAAAGTAAGCAAGATGACACAAAGGCAATCGCAAACAAAGATGATTTGTTTCGAGGTTCGAGCCCGTTGCTCTAGTCCCCGCCTTCACCTCCGTGAAGGGTTTCCACTATCCCCTTAGGATCCCGTACAAGTTAGGCCTATCAAAGACCTCAAGCCCGTAGCTTCTCCTTACAAAGAAACTCCACCGAGGAGCTTGTCTCCACAAGAACAAGAATTACAATTAGTGATCTCAACTAGACCACAACACTCTTTCTCAAACTCTTTTACAAACACTCTCACTCTATTACAACTTCACTTATAGAAAGAATATGAAATTTTTTTTTGGCTCTATGAAGTGTGGTGAGAAAAACTTCAGTTGTAGAGTGATATTAGAAATCAAACAACAACTGAAAATCAAACTTGAAAGATTGGAAATTGGAAGCCTTAAACAAAAAATTTCTTTCTCTTTGAAAACAATGAAAACTTAGAATTTTCTTGGTAAATAACTAAGGCCTATTCCCCACTATTTATAGGGAGAGAATAGGTTAAAACTCTATTTTTCCAGCTAATATCACCTGCAAAAGCTCTCCAACAACTCCTAAAAACTCTGTTAAAGAGAAAAGCAAAAAAGTTTTTCAGAAATTCCCAAAGAGGAAAGAGCCGTTATGGCTGAAGCAGGCCTACCGGTCGACCGGGCGGTCGACCGAATCCCTGCTGGTAAAGAGCCGTTGGGGGTCCGGTCGACCGGTCAGTCGCCGATCTCTTTGGGGAAACACAGTTTCCTTCTGTCGGTCGACTGTCCGGTCGACCGAAAAGATACAGAGAGCAAACATCTTATTTCGGTCGACCGGTCGGTCGACCGACAGACATGCACAGCCTGTGCATGTCCGGACACAGCAGCCGGTCGACTGTCCGGTCGACCGGTCTGCCTGAAACAGGATTCTGGGCAGATTTTTTTTTTTTTTTTTTTTGAGATAGAAAATTTTGTAAAAATTCTTTAAAAAATCTGAGGCTAAGTGTTATGCTGAAAATAGTTTATATACATGTTTTAAACAAGTTTTTGAAGATATAAAGCTTTGAGTACATGTATGTATAAACTAAGGCATAAACTTAGAAATAAACATTTTCAAAAACAAAGAGAACATACAAAACAAATGTGTGTGCAAATCCTAGAGCCAAATTTCACATATTCAATCTTTAACAAACTAAACTTACAAACTACTAAGGTCTTCAAGACTTCAACATGGGCTATCTTCACTTGATCTTCAATATTGCACTTTTAGCCCAATTTGACTTGTCTTGAGTCCAAAGTACCTTCCTTTAGGGAAGAAATCAACTCTTTTAGATATGAACCTGAAACACACTTAATCAACAAATAATATTAGTACAAATAACTAATATGTTTTGTAATCATCAAAACACACTAAACATGGGTTGATTGTAACCTTGGGCCAACATAGAGTATCGCAGATCCCATAGAAATAGGCCTAGGGCTGCGTATCCAGCAGGAATAAATAGGAGTAGGGGTGCCAGCACGCCCCCACAGAATCCCTGTTGGCCGTTAGGTGATCCCTCAAGTATGTGGCCACGCGTGACTCGATAAGACCACCATAAACATGACTTTTCAGGACCCATCAGTTTCTCCCGAACCGGGTGCAAGTTATCTTATTAGAATTTGTTATGTAATTATCAATTTACGAGAATAGCAGGAGCAGGACATGATCAGGAATTCAGTTGTACATGAGTACATATATAACAGGAGTACAGGTCACTGCATATAATACATGATAATAGGAAATTGTATATAACACAGGATAACAGGGCAGGATTTCCGTAAATGTGATAATCACGATCAAGTATTAATATGATAGGAGGCAGGTGATAAGTCATGTCATAACAGGTGACAGCAAGTGTTAAGTAGTAGCATGTCAGGTGTCAGGACACATCAGTTGTCAAGTGATATAAACAGGTGTCAGATATTAACAAGTAGATGACAGATATCAATTAATAGCATGTTAAGTGTTGATATATCGAGCATGTACATATCAAGTAATAGATTAATAGCTGAGCACAATCAAGCAGAGCTGAGCAAACTTGAGGTACAAACAGCGAACAGTGTTTAGTCACTAAAGCGCTTGGCGAGGTTACCGGGACGACTCGGCATAACGTGCGAGTAGAAAATCTGGCAGCATCTCGCCTAGGCGAATTTAGTGAATAAAGCGCTGAGCGCTAAGCATGCCTACCAGGCGTAACTGAAAGATCTGATGGTCTGAGGGCACTTCTCTTTCAAGGTAGTGGATGAGAGAGCCCAGAGGATAAAGTACGCTCGGGGGTCTAAACTCACTCTCAGTAGCTACCACGAAACCCATAAGGGTACAGGCATAAAACCATTGGATAGCCAGCTCGGGAGTGGGCAAAAACTCAGAGTCGGTACGAGAGTACCTGCACGAGATGTTAGTATCACACGAGCATACATACAAGCGTGATATTATCTACATTACTGTGGAGTGGAGAAGCCTGGAGGCTAAAAGGGCCCGGAGGCCAAGTAGAAAGCTAGAAAGTTGAAAGGGCCCGGAGGCCAAGTAGAGACCCCGGAGGCTAACGACCATGAAGGGTCAGCCACGCATGATATAAAGTAGTAAAAAATACATCACATGCATGGTATATGTGCAAGAAGTAAACTATCTCAGTACAAGCATTCATCATAGGCATATACATGCACAATCAAGGGCACTCGACCACATACAAATATAGGGGCACCGCCTAATACAAAATACACATAAGTTTATAATAAAATACATGTCGACCCGACGAAGCGGGAAAAACCAAATGGAGGCGAGGACACTCGCCTAAATCTCCAAAAAAGCCGAATACTCTGAAATTCCCAGAATTTACGCACCCGCCATAAAATATAATAATTATATTTATATATATTTTTAGAGAGAGGAAGAGAAAAGAGAGAGTGAAGAGAGAAAGAGAGAGGAGAGAGATGGTGGTTAGAGAGAGAAAGATGAGAGAGAGAATCAGGAGAGAGAGGGCGGTTAGAGAGAGGTGAGGGGGGAGAGAGATGAGAGAAAAGAGAGTGGGGGGCAGCAGCCCCCTATAGGCACTACCTGGCTCTGCCAGGCCGTGGCCTGGCTGGAGGTTGGCGAGGCTAGGGCGGCTGATCGAGGGAAAATCGCGTACAAAAAGTGTATGTTCTGAAATCAAGAGTTAAAGTGTGTGTGCTTTGGCTTTCTCCATACTTCCGTTATAGCATAAAGGATACAATGAGTCAAATCCACAACGACGGGAGTTGATAAAAGTTTTACCGGTTAATTCACGTGTGTACTAAAAGTTCTTCAATGTTTGAAAGAATGAAAAGAAAGGAAAACAAAGAATGAAAAAGAGAAGTACGGTGAAACACAAAGAAGTGAGAAACATAGAAAAGAATATATTTTTGATTTTTGTGATATTTCTTAAAACAAAGTGAGAAAAAAAGAAACTCATGGCTACTAACTATTAACTCCACCAACATGCTAACCTCTTAGTGATAGTTGCCTCACATGTATCCTTAGCAATCACTAGTTCTTACTTCAAGAGCGTTTCAAAGCATGACGCATATGCAACTCATCACATCCTAACTCAACAAAACAAGTGCAAGCTACACTTAAACCATCAAAACTAAAAGTAAGCATGGAGTAAAGTAATGTTAGCTTGTTAGAGAGTTAGGAAGTTAGAGTGTTAGATCCATCATCATGAGCCATCAATCGCTCTTGCAAGAGCAAGGCCAAGTAGAGGCTATTAGATTCATGTGGATCATCAAGTAAGAAGTTAGACTAGTTAGTGGTTAGTAGTTAGTTGTCATGAGAGAAAAGATTAGCTAAACATGTAAAAGGAATTAGATAGAAAATAAAGAGAGGTAAAGAGAGAACCTTTCATAACTTGTCACCTTTTATTACAAGCATTCTTACTTTCCACTCATGTATCACTCACTCTCCTATTACAAGATCTAAAAGAAATGAAAAATACAAAGGAAGAAGAAAAACTAACCTAAACTACAACATAGAAGAAATTATACTACTCTCTGTATATCCTTTCTCTGAAAAACCCCAAGGGGTATTTATAGGCACCAGGGGAAAGGGGGGCCAGGGGACAAACCCTGGCCCAAAGCACGAGCGCGGCCGTGCCCGTACGATCGCGAAAACGTGACCATAGCTGAATTTTCGTGGCTCCTCTAGAGCCACGCGTTGTCCCGTCTGTCCCCTGTTGGTTGTAGGTCCCAGTTTCTACTTTTGGGCTCCTGGTTTTGACGAATCAGCTCTCCAAAGTCAATGGCTATATTATAGGCCTTTAATCACCCATTAAATGATGATTTAGGGTCTTATTCTTCATTGCACACCATGAACCTAGAAACATACAAGAGTGGTATTATTAGCAGAATTTAATATTAAATAAGTGTGAAGATGTGGTATGAAATATGCAGTTTTAGAGACTAAATAGTGGTCGCGGCGGCGCCAGGGCGGCGCTGGTCACCGCTAGAGAAGGGGGTGGCATGATTAGTCTCTAATTTTGCATAATTTTCATCACGTTCTCACATTTATTTGATAATAAATTCTGCTAATAATACCTTGCTTGCTTGATCCTAGGTTCATGGTGTGCAAATGAAGAAGATGATCTAAATCACTATTTAATTGGTGATTAAAAGCCTATTAAAGATAGCCATTGACCTAGAGAGCTGATTCTGTGAAAACCAGGGGCTGCAAAGATGAAACCGGGCACAGGGCCTGACAGGGGACCAAAAGGATCGCGCGCGGCTCGAAGCGCCGCGCGCGCGGCAACCAAGGGGCCGCGGAAACTCGGCCCAAGCCGCATTTCCGCGGCCATACGGTCGCAGCGCGCGCGCCGCTTCGGTTCAGGGTTTGTCCCCTGGCCCCCTGTTCCCCTGGTGGCTATAAATATCCCCCTTGGGTTCTAGAGTTGAGGATATACATAGTTTAGGGTAGATTTTCATTCCATGTTGTAGTTTAGTTTAGGTTAGGATAGTTCTTCTTCCTCTTTGTATTTTTCATTTTGTTTTTGATCTTGTATTAGGAGAAAGAGTGATACATGAGTAGAATGCAAGAGTACTTGTAATAGAAGGTGACAAGCTATGAAAGGTGCTCTCTTTACCTCTCTTTGTTTTCTATCTAACTTCTTTTACATGTTTAGCTAGTTTTTCTCTCATGGCAACTAACTACTAACCACCAACTAGTCTAACTTCTTTGATGATAATCCACATGAATTTAATAGTCTCGTTTTGGCCTTGCTCTTGCAAGAGCCATTGATGGCTCATGATGATGGATCTAACACTCTAACTTCCTAACCGCTAACAAGCTAACATTACTTTACTCTATGCTTACTTTTCTATAGTATTGATGGTTTAAGTGTAGCTTGCACTTGTTTGTTGAGTTGGGTTGTGTGAGTTACATATGAGTCATACTTTGAATCGCTCTTGAACCAAGGACTAGTGATGGCCAATGATACATGTGAGGAAACTATCACTAAGAGGTTAGCGTGTTGGTGAAGTCATTAGTAGTTAGTAGCCATGAGTTTTCTTTCTCTTTCACTTATTTTAGAAATATCAAAAACCGTAAAAACCATTCTTTTCTATGTTTTCTACTTCTTTGTGTTTCACTGTATACCTCTCTTTTCATTCTTTATTTTCTTTCCTTTTCATTCTTTAAAACTTTGAAGAACTTTTAACATAAACGTGAATCAACCGATAAAGCTTCTATCGCCTCCCATCCTTGTGGATTCGACTCATTTTACCCTCTATGCTATAACGGAAGTATCGAGGAAGCCAAAGCACACACACTTTAAATATCAATTTCAAAACATACACTTTTTGTGCGCGGTTTTCCTCCGATCAAATTTTGGCGCCGTTGCCGGGGATGGGAACAGTTTGATTTCACATTTTTGTTAACTTTTCTTCTTTGTTTTTTGGTGTGCAGGTTAAAGTTTTAGTATTGCAAAAATCCACACTTGCTCAAGTGTGGTCGGGTAAATTCTTGTATATTTTTATATTCTGCTACTAAGTTTTGTTTATATTACATGTGCACTGTAAATAATTGTAAGAACTAAAATACGGAAAATTGGATGCTTTAAAACAGTTTAGACATCTGCATCTTGGCACGTGTCAATTTTTATTCCAATATACTGTATTTTGTTCTTATGTTGTTGTGATATTGATAGGAGGTGTACATATTGCATAGCATATAGTTAGGACAAAAACTTCAGTGATTTACTCACTTTTTTGTGTTCATCTTATCTATATTGCACACTTGCACAACTTAAACTTAAGGGCAAAACCCATACAAGATAAGGTGGGGAAGTCATTACCCTCCCTTGGCCCAAAAATCACCTCCCTACTCACACAACCCAAGCCTAAATAAAACTTGCTAGACGTTGGCCCCTAGGGACATCTCAGACTCATTTAAGAGATTGACCTAAGGGGAAGTTGTTAGAAGTTGACTCTTGTCAAATCGGTGTCTAAGGTTGGGGATTGAGAGGCGAAACCTCGAATAACAGTGGTTTGGCATAATTAGGCCCGTTGCTCCGGCACGGATACCTACCACTAATATTGCCCCTACCTGGCCGATTAACTTGTGATCCGCTTCCAACAATATACCCCCCGTGGACAGTCTAACTAGTTAGGAGTCGTCTAGGTCTAAGTCAACCCTAGCATAGGCTTGTTTTCTTTTTCTTTTTCTTTTTCTTTGTTTGTTTGCTTGTTTGCTTGTTTTCTTTTTTGTATACTGTGATATGAATTTTAATAACAACAATTCTTTCAATTATAATATGAATCCATTTTTAACCCCGACCTCATTTGACTCGGATAACTCTGACCCGGTAATGTACAACATGAACCAACCATATATGCCAGGTTGGGATTATCCGAATCAATATGACCCATTTCCTCAACCATATGACCCTAATTTTCAAAATAATTTTTACTCTTCACAGAGTCCATGGGGATTCAACTCCCCTGAGTCAAACTTTCAACCACCTTGTCCACAATTTTCACAATATTCGTTCCCCAATTTTGATTCATATACTCCTTTTCCTGAACCACCAATTGAAGAAAATCATTATTGGAAAGGAGTATAGAAGAGTCCCTACAACAAATGCAAAATTTGCTCAATTCACAATTCTTCTTATATCAAACTCCACATACTCCTTTTCTAGAGCATCCAATTGAAGAAGAATCTGAACTAGAAAAGCGTTTGGAAGTCTTTTGTGAAAGAATGCAAAACATGTTGGATTCATCATCTCAACCAAATTTTCAAGAGTCCTACTCATCTCCAGTCTCACCAATTCAAAATGAACAACCATCAATACTGGATTTGAGTATGGAACCCTTGCGTGAGTCAGATCAAAATCCGATGGACTCACAAATCCACCATAATTTCCAAATCAACTTCCATACTCATATTTTCAAGAACCAATTACAAAGAGTATGGAAGATATGATTCCGAATCCAAATTATGCTACACAGCCTATCAGTAGGTTAGATTCACTTTTGAGCTAATTGATCAATGAGAGCGAGGAAAGCCTTTCTTGTCAACCTTTGACCGATTCTTATATCCCTAACTCTACTGGTTGGACCCATGAATCATGTCATTTTGGAAATCAAGCTTCAATTTCAGAACATACATTTGAACTTGACCACACTCCAAGTTATGAAAATCACCTCGACATTCTGGCAAGTTATCCCTTTCCTGAAATTGAAACCGAACATGACTGTGATCCTGAACCTCATGTTAGTAATTCCATTTTTCTTTTTAATTCAATAATGACTCCGGTATCTTTACCAAATTTTTTCTCTATTCTGGAGTCAACGTTGAATCCTGTACCAGTACACCGTGAAATGGAATCACCAATTTCTTATGATCAGACTTCATTGCTGGAGAAAGTGTGTGAACATCAATTATTTGGTTTGGATCCTATTTTTGAACCAATTTCGACTCTCATTGTTTACTCTCGACTTGATCTGAGTCAACTTCCCGAGTCGGTATCAGTTTTTGTTCCTATTTCATTTGAGTCCAAATCGATCATCTCTCAAAACCACACTTCATTGTTGGACAAAGATATTGAAGAAACTGGCTCAGTAATTATTTTAAAAATTGAAAATTAGATGGGGATAAATTTTTCAATAAGACCATTCAATCCATCATTCTTTTCTGGGGTCATATTAGAGAGGTCCTTGGTGGATTTCTAGATGATCCACGATATCTTGATTGGGTCGCAACGCTTGGCCCAATCCGACCACCACCAGAGCCACCCCCTTGAGGTAATCTTCCTTCCCTCTTCATTTGTTTCATGTATTTACACATTCACGATGCATTGAGGACCATGCATGAGATAAGTGTGGGGGAGGGTTTACTAGCATAGTTTAGTTTTATATTTTCTTTCTTTTGCACTTCTTTAAAAAAAATCTTTTATATAAAATCTTTTCTTTTCTTTTACAAAACTTTTTGAACAAGAGAAATAGTTTTTGATTTATTTTAAAGAAAATTAAGATTATCTTAGGAAATAGGAAGACCTAAAATTATGAAATTTTAAACCGAGTCAAAATATAGATCTTGTCTAAATTATAGGATAAGAAAGTAAGATTGAAAAGATAATTTGATCTTGAATTGTTTGCCTTAGATTTATGCACTTAACACTTACACAAGTTTTGGGATTTAAACAAAGACTAAAAATGCCATAAAAATATATTTTAAAAAATTATTATGATAATAAAAACTACTTTTTGAAGTTGGGTAATTATGCCTCAAGAAGCATGATTATTCACACCTAAAACGGTGGACAAAAATAAAATAATCCCTTTTAGTTTTGTGGCCTTGTTTACTCGAGTCCTTAAGTCCGAGGGATGTTTTCTCATCTGGTGCCCTAAGACTATCTGGTTTGGGAGTCACCGGCTAAAGACTCACTACCCGGGTAAATAAGAAAGCCTAAGAAAACTAAGGGAAGAGAAAAAAGAAAAAAAAGAAAAAAAGAAAAAAATAATATATATTAAATAAATGGCATGAAAGTTAGAGGCGATATCCCAAAAATCTTCACAGTTCAGAAAGTGCATATTTTTCTAAGAGTTTTATAAAAGGTCAAAGAGTCAATTCAATTTTAAATTCTTATATTTAATTTATAACAAGATTTTTTTTGCATTTTGACTTAGTTTAAGAAAGAACAATTTTTGGTTAACCTATGACCTTAGATCACATATATTTTCACAAAAATACTTCAACACTTTTCTCTATTTCAAAATGTGTTTTCAAAATACTAACATTTGATTCCTTTCTTTATGGATTTTGTGGGTGTAATCCGCTGAAAACCCTCAGGAGACAAAACTCCTCCTCTAAGGGGAACATAGAAGTTTAACGGCTAGTTGCACTTGCTCAGTACAATCGCGTCACCTGCGAAAGTGGTATAATAATTCCTTAGTTTTTTTTTTTTGCTCAGGATGTGCAAAAGATAAGTGTGGGGGTGTGATTAGTCTCTAATTTTGCATAATTTTCATCACATTCTCACATTTATTTGATAACAAATTTTGCTAATAATACCTTACTTGCTTGATCCTAGGTTCATGGTGTGCAAATGAAGAAGATGATCTAAATCACAATTTAATTGGTGATTAAAAGCCTATTAAAGATAGCCATTGACCTAGAGAGCTGATTCTATGAAAATCAGGGGCTGCAAAGATGAAACCGGCACAGGGCCTGACAGGAGACCGAAAGGACCGCGCGCGGCAACCAAGGGGCCGCGGAAACGCGGCCCAAGCCGCGCAGCGCGCGCGCCGCTTCGGGCCAGGGTTTGTCCCCTGGCCCCCTGTTCCCCTGGTGGCTATAAATACCCCCCTTGGGTTCAAGAGTTGAGGATATACAAATTTTAGGGTAGATTTTCATTCCATGTTGTAGTTTAGTTTAGGTTAGGATAGTTTTTCTTCTTCCTCTTTGTATTTTCTATTTTATTTAGATCTTGTATTAGGAGAAAGAGTGATATATGAGTGGAATGCAAGAGTACTTGTAATAGAAGGTGACAAGCTATGAAAGGTGCTCTCTTTACCTCTCTTTGTTTTCTATCTAACTTCTTTTACATGTTTAGCTAGTTTTTCTCTCATGGCAACTAACTACTAACCACCAACTAGTCTAACTTCTTTGATGATAATCCACATGAATTTACTAGGCTCGTTTTGTCCTTGCTCTTGCAAGAACCATTGATGGCTCATGATGATGGATCTAACACTCTAACTTCCTAACCACTAACAAGCTAACATTACTTTACTCCATGCTTACTTTTCTATAGTATTGATGGTTTAGTGTAGCTTGCACTTGTTTGTTGAGTTGGGTTGTGTGAGTTACATATGAGTCATACTTTGAATCGCTCTTGAACCAAGGACTAGTGATGGCCAATGATACATGTGAGGCAACTATCACTAAGAGGTTAGCGTGTTGGTGGAGTCATTAGTAGTTAGTAGCCGTGAGTTTTCTTTCTCTTTCACTTATTTTAGAAATATCAAAAACCACAAAAACCTTCTATGTTTTCTTCTTCTTTGTGTTTCACCGTATACCTCTCTTTTCATTCTTTATTTTCTTTCCTTTTCATTCTTTAAAACTTTGAAGAACTTTTAACATAAACGTGAATCAATCGGTAAAGCTTCTATCACCTCCCTTCCTTGTGGATTCGACTCGTTTTAGCCTCTATGCTATAACGAAAGTATCGAGGAAGCCAAATCACACACACTTTAAATATCAATTTTAAAACATACACTTTTTGTGCGCGGTTTTCCCCCGATCATGGCACGCGGCCACCCCAAGGAGGGGGAGAAGGCTAAGGTGTTGGTGATTTTTCTTGGTGGTGGTGAGTGAAAATGAAGATGATGGAGATGGTGATGTTAATTTGGGTGGAGGTAGAGAAATCAAAGGAGATGGGAAGAAGTGAAGGAGTAGGGTATTGTAAGGGTGGAGTTGGAATAGAGAAGATGGTGGTGGTGGTGGTTAATTTGAAGAAGATGATGAAGAAGAAGGTGAGTTGGTGGTGGTTTTGAGGAGGAAGGAGATGGAGATGGTTGGTGTTGTTGGAGATGGAGGAGAGGGAAGGAGATGGCTGGAGTTGGGGGGGCCTTCCTCGCCGGCAAGGGTGGCCGGAGACGCCGGAGGGGCTCTCTGGTTGGACGTCGGTCAAGAGATAAGAAAAAGAAGAAGGGAAGGGAGAAGAAAGATAAGGAAAAAAGAAAAAGAAAAAGGAAAAAAAAGGGGGAGAGAGATTGATCGAAAAGAGGGGGTGATGGGACCAGACACATGTGGAGGTGTGTGGATTCGATGGTGAAGTGATGGGGGAAAAGAAAGGAAAAGAAAGAAATAAAGGAAAGGAAAGAAAGATTTTAAAAATATAATATTATAATAAGGTCGGAAAATATCAACTGTTCCAGAAAATTCCCCAAAAATACCCAGAGGTAGAAAACATTATCCTGAGAAATAAGACAAAATCGGTTTTTAGAAATAAAATTTCATTTTCAAATTAAAAATCCTGAAGTCAACCGTCGATACTGGTCTACACCGGGTCGGCCAGATTTTGGTAAATTTTAAAAAAATCTCAGAAAATGTATTAAAGAAGAAAATACTATTCTAAGATGCAATGCGAAAGCAAAATTTAGAATTCAATTCTGATTGTAAACTAAAAATTCTAGAATCAATCAGCAATACTGGTCGAAACCAAATCTGGTGAAATTTTGATAAATTCAGAAAATCCTCAGAAAAAGTATTTAGATAGAAAATATAATTTTAAGAAATAATATGAAAAGTTATTTCTAGAAATTCTACTCCGTTTATAAATTAAAAATCTGAGAATCGGTCAGTGGTACTGGTCGACACCGTTTTGAAGATTTTCAATTTTATTCAAAAAAACTTCAAAAAATCATAGAAAATATAAAATATTGGAAAATAAAATTTGAAACTAAAATCGATCAAATCTGAATACCAAAAAGATCAAATCGAGCAATACCCTAGGATCGAGTCCCCGGTTCAGAATAGGGCTGACTCTGAGTCCACGAATCCGGATCCAAGGCAAAATGATCATATAAATAATTCATAATACAAAACAAATACCGAAAGTAAATTGAAAAATATGATCAAACATCTGAATACGCAACTGAATACGTATTCCGGGAGCGAGGTGTTACAGATTTCATGTCTAGTTTTTGGTTTTTTTGTGTTTAAACATGTTTTACAAAATGTTTATTGATACATGTTTCATATTTTCCAAATTTTTATAACTAGTTATATACTTGTATCTCATAGCCTATATGTTGCCAAAACTAATTTTATGCATATATAATTTAATTAAAAATGAATTCAATATCTAAAGTAGCCTTTATAATGGTTTTTGGGGTAGGTCAGTCGGCTGACCAGTTGACCACCCTATGTGCAAAGGAAATGCACAACGGGTGGTTGACCGAGTGGTCAATCATTTGTGCGCAGAATGTTTGTGCACGTTTGGCGGTCGACCGATCGGTCGACCACAAGCCTTGCTGCTCACTATTTCTGGTTTTGATCGACTGGGCGGTTAACCGACTGACAAATTTTAGAAACTATTAGTTACTGTTGGAAGCTTGGTCAACTGGGCGGTCGACCGACAGGTAATGGCTAGTTTTGAACTAGCCACTAGTTGACAGGCCGGTCGACCATTGACCTGTATCTACTACAGTAATGGCTAGTTTTTGAATCTGTTTTATTTTCTAACTTTTGTAACTAGTATATTTGCTTTTTTAGGGTCCAATCTCTTGGATTAAGCCCAGATTTCACCTCTAATGAAATTTACCTATTTCCTATATATTGGTCATTGTAGAGGATGAAACAATAAATAAGATTTGATATACAAGTTTTATTTCAAAGTCTTAAACAAAAAATCAAGTTTTTACTTTCAAGTTTCAAGTTTTAATTTTCAAGAGCTCTCAATTTCAAATCAAATTTTGTTAGTTTTAAGCTCTTAGATTCAATTTTCTCAACTGAGTTTTCTCTCACACAAAGTTCTTGAGCTTCTTTTCTCCACTCAAAACTCTAAGAAGTTGTAAAGAGAGAGTTTATGATCTTTGTGGTTACCAAGAGCTTATGAACTTTGTTGGCTTTGTGCTACCTTTTGTGTAGAGGATTGAAAGTTAGAGTTACGTACTCTGGTTCTTGTGTAGACCATTATAGTTGTGATACCCTTGTGGTTATCCTTGGTGAATAGTAGAAATCTTCACGTGGTGATGGGGGGAAAGTAGAGCAAGTTTCTCGAATCTCGAAATAAATTTCTTATGTTTGTGATTGCTTTTTCTCTTACTCTTGCTTCTACTTCTATTACTTTAATTGTGCTCATAATTGTTCCTTCCATGCTTACAATCATATTGTTTTTGTGTTACTAAGCTGCTCTACATCTATTGCTTGTTAGATTATCATTTTTTCTCATCTAAGCAAGAATGCAATTGTGCAGCTCAACTCTTATTTAAGATAAATTAAAAGGAGAAGTTATAGAGCCCTTCATTGAGAATCTGGCTTCACTTCTTGTTTTGAGTTGACTATTTTGATTGTTTGCTAAAATTATTGCATTCATCATTTGATTATCTTTATCACCTATTCACCTCCCTCTAGGTAACTTTCAATTGGTATCAGAGCTTGAACTTTAGCTTTAGGTCAACCATCTTAGAGAAATCATCTTGCTAATCATTCATTTGTATCATTTATTTGCTATACACACTAGTATCCATGGTCGAAGGCATTAAGACTTCACCTAAGTTTGTTGGTCTTAACTTTCCCATATTTAAAGTTAAGATAACCGTGTTCTTGCAATCCTTAGGAAGCCAGGTTACAAAGACGATGATCAAACCCTTTAGTGTACCCGATGGTGATGAGGATACTTGATCTGATATTGCCACCAAAGAAATTGATGCTAAAGCTAAGGCACACTTTGCCTTTCTTTAAGCCTTGAATGATGATGATATTTCTAGGATAATTCATTGCAAATCTGCCTATGAGATTTGGTCACACTTGGTTGTCACACACGAGGGAACATCACAAGTCAAGAGAGCCAAAATTGATCTCTTGCATTCCCAATATGAAAATTTTAATATGAATTGAGAATGGAACTATTGATTATATGATCATCAAGTTTGCTAAAATCATAAATAGTCTTTCTTCTCTAGGTGATGAGATTGTCAGTGACCAAAAAGTGAGAAAGGTTATTCGTGCTCTTTCACCATCTTGAGAGGTCAAGTCTACTGTTTTAAGAAGCTCAATGACAAGGAAGAGATGAAGCTCATTGATCTTATTAGGAATCTTAAGATCCATGAGATGAAAAGAAAGGCTATAAAAGAGAATACACCTCAAAAGAATAAGAATCTTGCCTTCAAACCTACTCCCACCATCTCCAATGAGGAAGAAGATGACCAAGAAAATGATGAAGACTTATCCCTCTTCATAAAAAATGTGAGGATAATGTACAATAAGGATAAGTTCAACAACCATAGAAGATGACAAGGGAAGGAGGAAAGGAAGATAGTTTACTATAATTGTAGGAAGCCCGAACACATCGTTACCGATTGCCCAGAGACTAAGAACAAACCTATTGCCTCTAAGAAACCCTATAAAAAGAAGGCCTTGAAATCAACTTGGGATTCGGAGAGCGAATCCGAGGAAGAGGTTGATACGGCACATATGTATTTCATGGCTAATGAGAACACACTGAGGTAACTCAAGAAATAACTCTTGATGATTGTGAGTTATCAATGGACGAACTTGGTGAAACTTTTGAAGAACTTTTAAACAATTATGATTTTCTCAAAAAGAAGTGTTTAAAAATGAAGAAAGAAAATGAAATTCTTCAAATTCAATTAGTTGTTATTTTAAAAGAAAAAAAATTTATTTTCTTTTCTTCAAAAGATATAAAATAATTTTGATGCATATAAGATTTCTTGCAAAACAAATTTTCTAGTATTGATGAAAATAAGATTTTCATAATGACAAATAAGATTAATACTTTGAGCAATATTTTAAAAAAGTGTAAATTTGATAAAATTAGATTAGAAGCCATGTTTTCAAAGAGGCGAACTCAAAGAAAATCATCCACACATCATG
Source organism: Agave tequilana (assembly GCA_038442645.1). Classification (NCBI taxonomy): domain Eukaryota; kingdom Viridiplantae; phylum Streptophyta; class Magnoliopsida; order Asparagales; family Asparagaceae; genus Agave; species Agave tequilana. Next base: position 29,627 of record JAVJIF010009403.1, read on the forward strand.
TTTCTCACACACACACCATCATGCTCACACACAAGCACAACCACGTGCTCATCACACTCCACATGCCCATGCTCATCATGCTCACACACATCATGCATTTTTATATACCAAGATGCACACATACACTTATTGTGGCTGAAAAGACCATTTTGCTAAGTTTTGCTATGATAAGATGAATGCTTCAAATAATCAGGTATGTATTTGAAAATCTAACATCTTAGGATCCACGGAAATTTGGGTATCAAATTTAACATCTATTTTAAATGATATATGTATGCATCAAGACTCTAAGATATAGGGAGCGGTGGTATATTGATAGTGGTTGCTCAAGACACATAATATGAGATATCAACAACTTTGTAACTCTATCAAGGTACAATGAAAGTGATATCGTCACCTTTGAAGATGACTCAAAGGGTAAAATAGTTGGTATTGTAATATCAAGATTGGCTCATTTCTTTTAATTGAGAATGTTGACCTCAAGCATAATCTTTTAAGTATTAATCAAACTATGTGACAAAAGTTTAAAAGTTATTTTTAATAATTTTACTTGTGATATATGCATGAAAAAAAATACTTGTGTTCTTTTTGGTTTTTATGAAAACAATGTTTATATGATTGACATTAAATTTACAATGCAATGCCACTTATTTAAATGCATTTAATGGAGATTCTTGGTTATAACATAGAAGACTAGGTCATGTTTCGTTTGACCATCTATCCTAAATTAATTCTAAGAAATCGGTGAAAGGTATTCTGACTTGACATTTGAAAATGATCACATTTGTGATGCGTGCTATTTTGAAAAACAAACCAATCTTCTTTCAAATCAATCAAGGATTCATGACATCAAGACCTATAGAGTTGATACATATGGTTTTGTTTGGTCCAACTAAAATCAAAAGTCTTAGTGAAAATCATTTTATTTTTTTAGTTGATAATTTTTAAGATTTACATGGGTTTTATTTTTAAAACATAAAGATGAAGCTTTTTTGCATTTTTCATGCTTTTAAAAAAATAGTTGAGAAAGAAAAGATTTTCTGATTTTACATATTAGAAGTGATAGAGGCGGCGAGTTTATCAAGCATTCCTTGATCACTTATTGTGAAGAAAATAAAATCACACATCAATTATCATATCCATGAACTCCACAACAAAATGGAGTCGTTGAAAGGAAGAAACGTACTGTTCAAGAGACAGGTAGGATAATGATTAGTGAATACGGACTCTCTCAATATTTATGGGCTGAGGCCGTAAATACTTTATGTTGACATATCAATAGAATTAATTTTTGTAAACATATAAGTAAAACCCCTTTTGAGATTTACTATTTGAGAAAGTCAAATGTTTCATATCTCAATGTTTTTGATTGTAAATGTTTTGTTTTGAATACAAAAGGAAACTTAAAAAAGTTTGATCTAAAATCTTTTAAATCTATTTTTGTTGGATATTCAAATACTAGTAAGGCATATAGTCTTCAATAGGTCAATTTTGACTATTGAAGAGTTTATACATGTAAAGTTTAAGAAATCTAACTCTCTTGTGAAGAATATTATAGAGATTGATTCCTTAGGTGAAGACATTGAGAAGATTTCCATGAAAGACACACCGGTACAAGAAGAAGAAGACAAGCCAAAGGACAATGCAAATGGCGAAGTCCAAGATGCTAAAGTGGAGCCAACCACTTCCGAGAGATTAGCGATACGCAAAAAGTCCTCCAAAAGATCTCATCTTAGGTGATGTATCCAAGAGGCAACTACTCGATTCAAACTCCAAGATATATGTGGCCATTTTGCATTCATATCACACATAGAGCCCAAGATTATCCTCGAGGCCAGGGCGACTCATATTTGTTACTTGTAATGCAAGAAGAGCTCATTTAATTTGAGCGTAACCAAGTTTGACACCTTTTTTTTAGGCCTTATGATAGACCAATTATTGGTACTAAATGGATTTTTAGAAACAAGCTGGATGATTCAGGTAATGTGATTAGGAGCAATGCTAGGCCAATGGCCCAATGTTATACCCAAAACAAAAGTATCCATTTTAAGGAAACCTTTGCATAGCACGACTTGCCTCATTTAAAATTTTAAACTTTTTCAAATGGATATTAAAAGTGTATTTTTAAATAGCTTTATTAAAGAGGAGGTGTATGTTGAACAACCCCCTGGGTTTATTGATCCCACACTTCCGGATTTCATTTTTAAACTTGAAAAAGCTTTGTATGGTTTAAAACAAGCTCCAAGTGCTTAGTATGAAAGACTTAATAGTTTTCTTGTTGATAAATATTTTATTAAAGATAAACTAGATACCACTTTGTTTTTATAAAGCATGTTGATAATAATATCTTGATAGTGCAAATATATGTTGATGATATCATTTTTGGATCTACGAATGAAAAGCTTTGCAAGAATTTTAAATCATGCATGAAGGAAGAGTTGGACATGAGTATGATGGGAGAGCATAACTATTTTCTTGGATTCCAATTCAAGCTAAGAAGCGATGGGATCTTCGTTAATCAAGCCATGTATACAAGAGAACTTATCAAGACATTTGGTTAGAAGATACGAAGATTAGCAAAACTCCTATGACTACCACAAAAGCTTGACAAGGATGAATAAGGTAAAAACATTGACATTTAACTCCACCATAGCATGATTGGTAGTTTACTTTACTAGACGGCAAGTAGACGAGACATTATATTTAGTGTTTGTTTGTTTTCTAGATTTCAATTTTGTCCTAAAGAGTCTCATTTGATTGCGGTAAAACGCATTATTAAATATTTTAAGGGCACTATTGGAATAAGCTTGTGGTATCCAAAGATCAGACAGTTTATATGATAAGTTATTTGGATGCCGACTCTGATGGTTCTAGAATGGATATGAAGAACACTAGTAAACTAGTCAATTTCTAATAAATTGTCTTGTTTCATGGTCTTCTAAGAAATAAAACTCTGTGTCCTTCTCAACCGCTGAGGCAGAGTATGTTGCGATCGGGGCTTGTTGTGCACAAGTCCTTTGAATGAAACATACTCTCGTTGATTATGATCATGATTCTATCGATTTAATTGGCCGATAGTTTTATAAAATTACTCGATTATAATAAATTTATTATAATTTTGTTGTGAATTGAATGTTTGCATAGTCGATACATGATTCATAAGCTTAGAACTTTTTTTGCTTTTCATTGGTATTTTAATTGGTATTTCTTGTTTTCTAATTGATTTCAAATATTCATGTTTGTTTTTAGATTTTTAAATTATTTTTCATTTGTTATCCATGTTTCAATTGGTATCATGATTTTCAATAGCTCCATTTTGATGTATGACAAAAAAAGGAGAAAAATTTGTTGTTATTTTTTGTTTTAAATATTTTTATATGTCATAAATCCATTTCCTATGTCTTACATGCAATAGTTAGATAAGTACTATTTATTTTATTGCATACTTTGTTGGTGGAAGGAAGTAAGGATGGATGGATGGCTATTTATGTATATTGTTCTAAATTATTAATATTTTTATATATGCATGCATGTGACTTAATTATATTGATAAACTTAGTCATATTGATCTTGAATTCAAATAAGAATAATTTAAAAGGGAGCTTTTCAAGCTCTTCACATTATTTTTGATAAATAACTCATGTGTTTTATCATCATCAAAAAGGGGAGATCGTTGGCCCAAGATTACAATCACTGATTTCTTGTTTGATGATTATAAAATTCATGTAGTTATGAGTTACTAATTAAGTTCAAGTGTGTTTAAGTTTTTCAAGATTCAAAAAGACTTAGGTTTCATTCTTCCTCAAAAAGAACTTGTTGAAGTACTCAATTTAAGTCAAGGAAGGGATTCAACCTCGGACGATCAATGAATGAATTTTTAGAGAATCCCACTTGAAGGAGACTTGAAGACTTGAAAAAAATATATAAGACCTTAGAATGTTTAAGTGTAAGGTGGAATTGATGCTCAAGAAAACACACATATATACAAGTTTTCAATGTCTAGTTTTTTCTTTTTGATGTTTAAATATGTTTTACAAAACGTTTATTAATACATATGCCAAATTTTTTCAAATTTTTATAACAAGTTATAAAATTGTATCTCATAGCCTATATGTTGCCAAAACTAATTTTATACATATATTAATTAAAAATGAGTTTAATTTGTAAAATAACCTTTACAATGGTCTTTGGGTATTAGTTGACCAACCGGTAGATTGAGTGATTGACCATTTATGCACAGATATTTTATTTACATTGGCCGGTTAACCGACCGGTCGACCTCCTACTCTCAGTTTCTGGCGGTCGACCAACTACAAAATTAAAAAAAACCTAGTTACTGTGGAGGCTCGAATGAACTGGTGGTCGACCGATAGGTAATGGCTAGTTTTGAACTAGCCTTCCAGTCGACTGGTAGATCGACTGTTGATCTGTATCTACTACAGTAACGACTAATTTTTGAATCTATTTATTTTCTCACTTTTTCTAACGGTATATTTGTCTTTTTAGGGTTTAATCACATGGATTAAGCTCAGACTTCACCTCTAATGATATTTACCTATTGCCTACATATATGGGTCATTGTAGAGGATGAAAAAAATAAATAAGTTTTGATATACAAGTTTTATTTCAATGTTTCAAAAAAAATTAAGTTTTTTGTTTTCAATTTTCAAGTTTCAAGAGTTCATAGTTCCAAATCAATTTCAGCAAGTTTTAAGCTCTCAAGTTCAATTTTCTCAACTGAATTTTCTCTCACACAAACTTCTTGAGTTTCATTTCTCCACTCAAAACTCTTAAAAGTTGTAAAGACAGAATTTGTGATCTTTGTAGTCACCAAGAGCTTGCAAACTTTACTGTCTTTGTGCTACCTCTTGTGTAGAGGATTGAAAGTTGAAGTTGTATACTCTTGAGTATTATGTAGACCATTTTAGTTGTGATACCTTTGTGGTGATTCCTGATGGATAATGGAGATCCTTCACGACATGAAGGCGGAGAAGTAGAGCAAGTTGCTCGAGGCTCAAAATAAATTTTTTGTGTTTGCGATTGCTTTTTCTCTCACTCTTGCTTCTACTTCTATTACTCTATTTGTGCTCATAATTGTTCCTTACATACCTGTAATCGTATTGTGTTTGTGTTATTTCATTCCTAAACTTAGTCTCTAATCAAAAACATGTCATCAATCAAAGTAAGGAGTCAAATTGTATTTCTCATCTCGTTTATTACTTTACCCTAAGTCATATGCACCTTCGTGACCATGAAATTTGACTAAGGGTTATTTAATTATAACTCCTATGCCTTATTTATATTTATTTTTGGTGGTATTTGTTCCTTAATTCCATTACTCTTTCTAATCTGCCCATGTAACGAGTTTTTAGTCGGTGACACCTAAACCGGACAGTCTTCGGGCACCAGGTGAGAAAACTCCCCTAAGGACTTAAACACTCGAGCAGACAAGGCCACAAAACCAAGGATTTTTATTTATAAAATGTACCCCTTTTAGGCGTGAATACTTATGCTTCATGAGGCACTAATACCCAGCTTAATCAGAGGATATATATATATATATATATATATTTCAAGCTTATCTAATTATCTTTTGCATAAATACCAAGGCTTTCTTAGGCCAAAGCACCTATCTAATCAATAATTAGATTTGTTTATTTTTCATATATATATATATATATATATATATATATATATATATATATATATATATATATATATATATATATAAGGCATAAGAATCTTTATTTTTGAACCCTAAGTGTGTAAGTGTAAAGTGTGCATATTTCTTCAAGACAAAGATTAAGACTAAATTACTTTCATCAATTTTCTTCCTAACTTTGAAAATTAAACAAGTCATCTTATTTTAACCAAGTGTAAGAAATTCTAATTATGATTTTCTTATTCCTTAAAATTGACTTAATTTCTTATAAAAAAAAAACTAAAATATTGTTCTTTTCTTTCAAAAAGTTTTTTTTTAATATATATAATTTTTTCTTTCTTTTCTCTTTTTTCTTTTTTCTTTTTTTGTTATACCAGTCATGTTAAATCCCTCCCCCACGCTTATCTCATGCATTGTCCCCGATGTATGAAAGAAATGTATAGATGCATGAAATGGAATGTAAAAGAGGTGCATATATATTATACAAAAATATGTACAACATCATGTTTCTCCCATACCTGGATCTTTTTTGGTCTCATCCCTCTAGCTCTCTTCCCATCATTCCAATGGGTTCTCTTTATAGGGTATAATGGGGAAGCTAATCCTTTTATCATTTTAGCTCACTTCCTCCCTAGTCTCACCTTCTTTAAGCTTTTCTTCCTTATATTTCTACATTCATTATTCAAAAATTGATCATCATCACACTTCTCAGTTAAAACTTCCTCACTATGAATGCCTAGGAATTCTAACTCAGTTTCATACATTTTCTCAAAACTTAGGTCAACACTTTCCCCTGGAGGTGTGTATTTAACCAAAATATCCCTAGTCGGTTTATCCAAACACATGAGTTCTTCTTCGAAGAGGTTTTTAAAGAGTAGGTCAATTGGGGGTTTTTGAATTATATTCTCATGCGATATATCATTAATTGGCTCATCGAAAGTAAAGATATTAAAAATCAAATTTCCTTTTTCTAAAGGGGACTCTAAAATTAGGATCTCTGACATATGCCTTCTCATTAAGATAATCACATTCATTCTTCAATAATTCATCAAGAAACAGAGACTCATTCTCTATACCTTCACTTTCTTCATCACAATTATTTTCAATAAAGTTTACCTTAAATATTTGGTCTCTTATCTTACGAAGTTTTTTTTCTAGGTTGAAGACATTGACTTCTCAAGTCATGTCCCCAAAGGTTAATCTGATAAACCCATTCCTACAATTGATAACAGCAGTGACAGTAGCAAGGAATGGGCGCCCTAGGATAACAACAGTTTGAGCCCTAGGATTGGATACAGGTTGTGTCTCAAGAACTATGAAATCAACTGGGTAGATAAACTCCACGACCCGGATAAGGACATCATTAATTTTTCCTTTTGAAACTTTCATAGAATGGTCAGCCAGTTGGATTGTGAGTCGAGTTGGACTAAGATTGCCCAAACTGAGTTATTGATAACTGAGAATGGAAGCAGGTTGATACTTGTTCCCAAGTCAAGAAGTGTGTGACTAATCTCAGCTTGTCCTATAGTGTAGGCAATGGTGGGACAACCCGGATCCTTGTACTTAACAGGGATCGGACCCGATAGTAGCTCACTAATGTTGTGGCTAAGAAGACTTTCTTGGGTACATTTGTCTCTCTCTTCTTGGTGCACATGTCCTTAAGAAATTTTGCATAGGATGGTACTTGTTGGATGGCATCAAGGAGTGGCACATTTATCTTCACTTGGTTGAAGATTCAATTATTTTATTCATGTGTGGATTCTACTTGTTGTTCTTCAGCCTATTAGGAAATGGTACTATAGGCTTGTACACCTGACTGGTTGACTTATCTATTTTAGATTCTTCAGATTTGAAAGGATTGGGACTAAATGAGGTGGATGCTTGAGTGTGATTATGATGACTAGGATTGGATGGTGTTAACACTTGATTATCAACTTTCTTTCCCGACCTCAATGTATGAACAACATTACATTGATTTAATGATTGATCCTCAGCCAAATGAGCTTGTTGAGAGCTTTTAGAATTCATAATTGGCTGACTGGGCAAGGTACCCTTTTGCTTCTCATTCTGTAAATTGACTAATTGGCTCATTTGACCCTCTAACCTCTGTATTATTTGCATGAGGGAATCTTAGTTCTTTATGTACCTTTCCATATTTCTCTCAAAATCAGTTATTCTCCTTTCAAGTTGAGGATTCTGGAAGGAAGATAGTGGAGCTTGGTTGGGAAAGTTTTGTTGATAATTTGAAAAAATTGTTGGGAGAATTGTGAGGGTAATTTAGAAAATTGGGTTGATGATTGAAAAAATTACTGGAATGATGGAAGTGGCTTGCATGGTTTGACCGTGGGTGATCATTGTTGTATTGGCTCCATGAGAAATTTGGGTGATTTCTCCAGCCAGGATTGTACATTGGTGCGTAAGGATCATTGTTCAGCCTTAAAAAGGCCGCATTCATCAGTTCTGGAAAGTGTTGTTGAGATTGAAACACAGGATACTCCTCAAACACATGATTCATGGCTTGACAATAAGTACAGCCGGAGTTGGAATTTGGTTTGGGCTGACTTGATTGACTGGACTTCGTTCCTTAGTTTCTAAAGCTTCCAATCTTCTCGCTAGGTTAGCTAACTTAGCCTCGTTAGCTATGGATGATTCGATTGAATGGAGACCTCCTTTTGAAGAGATGGAGTTTGAATTCCTAAAGCTTTCACTAGTTGGTTCTCATTAGATGGTCTTTTCAGCTAGATTCTCATATAAATCCCATCTTTCATTCTCATCCTTCTGCAAGAATCCCCCTTGGCATATACTTTCTAAGAGGGTCTTGGTTGAGTAGTCTAAACCACCATAAAGAATTTGGCATTGTTGCCATTTCTCTGTTCCATGATGAGGACATTGGACAAAGAGGTCTTTGAAGCGTCCAAAGTACCTCCATAATGGTTCACTAGGTTCTTACTTGAACAACATGATGTTTTTCCTAACGAGAGCGGTCTTATAAATTGGATAGAATTTCTTCAAGAAGACCTTGATAAAACCATCCCAGGATGTGATAGAGTCGGCCGCTAAGCTGTAAAGCCATTTCTTTGCTAAGTCCTTAAAAGAAAATGAGACAAATCTCAGCCTAATAGCATCATCTACAAGGTGTGGGGTTTTCATCATTAAGTATACTTCCTCAAATTCTCTTATGAAGAAATAAGTATCTTCAGACTTTAAGCCATGGAATTTGGGGGGTGTGTTGATGAACTGTAGCTTAAGCTTAAAGTTGTGTTCACCAACCGATGGAAGTTGAATGCAGGATGGAAGTGAGGTTCTAATGGGATAGAACCTATTCTACAAAGATGTCGGTTGAGCCATAACCGAATGTGGTCTTGGTTTGAACTTGGGTGGTGATGTGTTTCTAGTTAACCTAGATGAATTAGGGTTTTTTGATCACACTTACATACACAAACACAATCACAAACAAGTTCACCAACAGTCAACAAGAGGAAACAACCAAATCTAATCTAAGGTAACCTTGACCTAGACAACTCCTAACTGGTTGATTGTCCACAGGAGGTATAATGCAGACTTTGACCAAAAAATAATCAGCCAGGTCAGGGTAAGATTGGTGGGAGGTATCCGTGACAGGCCTAATTAAGCCAAACCACCAGCCTTCGGGGTTTCGCCCCTTAATCCCTTTCCTTAGACACTGACTTGGTAGGAGTCAAATTCTAACACCTTCCCCCTTAGGATAATCTCTTAATGAGTTCGAGATGTCCCTAAGGCCAATGTTTATCAGATTCTAAATTAGGCTTAGGTTGTGCGTGCTTGGAGATAGTTTGTGGCTAAGGAAGGGTAATGACTTTCCCACTTTATCGTTATTTGAGTTTTGCCCTTAAAATTGATTGTACAGAGTGTGCAAGATATAGAAAAGTAATATTCATAAGAAAATATCGCCCAAGAATATTTTCTAAACTATATGCTATGTATACGTACCTTGTCTCCAGCTATCTTCAACAGTAATCGTAAAAGAAACATAATTAGACAAATGCCTGGAATTCAAGTCTAAATGTTTTTTAAGCAATTAGAAATTAATCAGATTACTGTTGGATTAAAAATAGGGAGTGTGAATATCAGATATAGTAAAAATAATACACAAAAACTGTATTTTTGCAAAGCAATATGTCCTGCAAAAAAGAGTTTTTAGTAGTCCAAAAATTTTAAACTTTTACGCTGTAATTTCTTGAAATTTTGTTTCCTACTATTGAGAGTAGGGGCACAAAATAGCAAGTCTTCTCCTGCAAAGCTTGAGTGTTAAATCTGAATCTTGATGTCTCTGAAATAAGACACCAAACTTGTTAGAAAATAATCACACTATTCCCTCCCCGGCAGTGGCGCCAAAATTTGATTGCAAAATGAAAGTAATGAGAATTACCGTCTAGCTTTAGGCTAACGGGTCGTGTCCACGAGGAGGAATGCGATAGAAACTTTTCGGTATTTTGTTTAGAAAACAAAGAATGGTGTTGGTTTTTTTTTTCTTTTTTTATATTGAAAAAGAGAACGGAGATTAGGGAAGTGATTTAAAGAAAAATTTAAAACTTGGAAAAGGCTTTGAAAAAGATGATCTTTTTAAAAAATGATTTGAGAGTGATTTGGCTGTGATTTAAGTTATAAAAAGGATCCGGTCTCGCTAATCTTCTACTCAACTACTCACTTATTTTAAGAACACTTTGGTGCATCACTTTTATCATAAGCAAAAATCTTTAGCTTCTTTTAATGTTAAAGTAAAACAAATAAGATGTTTTGGTTTAAATCTTAAGGTCTTTCTTAACACAACACTTAAAACGAGAAGTTAAACCATCAAGCGCGAAGAAGCAAGTATGGAATAAAAATAGTTTAAAATATTTGTGCTTTAAAAATCTAAGTTTAAAATAAAGACATCCTCATGTGCTTTTAAGAACAAAGTTTAACTCAAGTAATTTTCTGATTCAAAAGAGTTGCTTTCATAAAAATCGATCAAGAGAAAGGAGGTAGAAGAGGTTGATTATTGAGCCAAAAGATGGTTTAGTTACTCATGATAAAAAGAAAATAGATACTAGAATGAAAATTAAACATAGACATACCGAATTGAGTCGAGTTGAATAAGCAAGTTGAATCTCCTTTGATTGTCACTTTAAAGATGAATTACACACTCAATTCCACTCTTCTCTCTTTACTGGTCTAAACTAAAAAAATAAAGATGAGATACAGCTTCTCAGAACTATCTAACAATACTCCTAAAACCCTAAAAATGAACAAGAATTCTAATCCTAGTCTTCGCTCCCTTTTTCAGTGCAAACCCTGCATTTTATAGGCGAAAACCCAGAGGAGAGAGGAGTAAAGAGATAAGGGGAGCAAACGTTCCCCTTATCTCCACCAAACGGCTGGCCAAATGGACACATCCTCGTGGAGATCTGGCTGGCGTGGGATTTGGCTCCCTTTTTGCTGGTTGGATTTGCTGTTTATCTCTGATTCTGATCTAATCTCCGGTGATTCTCAAGGTAACCGATTTGAATTCTGATAAAACCAAATTAACCAGTTTCCAACCTCCCTGATTTGTCATAATCTGTCCTGATTTTCTGATTTCAAATTAATTCTGAATTAAATCAGAATTTGATTGGCTTTTGGGCTCGTTTCTCTTCCTTTTCCTTTAGCAATGGGCCTGCACTTTATAAACGAAAAATAAGACTTATTAATAGGATTTATAGATAATAAACATGGTAATGTGACAATATATATGCAATATATGTGATCGATCAGTATAAATTCTTGAACCTATCATTCTTGAGCCCAAGTCAACCATTCCACCAAGTCACATTCTTTTGTTAGACATAGATATAGACCATGATGACTCCGTGATGATTTTTCAAGATTTGTCATGTAAAGGGAATAAGTTTCATGATAGGATCTTGTATGATCCTCTTCATATTGGGGATTGTAATTATATAAATAGAAAAGAGATCAATAAAAGTGGGTTCCATGAACCACCATATTATCTTGATTGGGTAGCAACGCTTGACCTAATCCGACCACCACTAGAACCACCACCTTAAGGTAATATTTTTCTTCTCTTTCTTCTTTTTCATGCATCTCTGCGTTCATCCATGCATTAAGGACAATGCATGAAGTAGGTGTGAGGGAGGGTTCTAACAAAACATAGGTTTTCTTTTATTTAAAATAAAAAATTAACATTTCTTAAAAAAAACTTTTGAAAAGAGAGAAATATTTTGATTTTTTTTTTGTAAGAAATTAATTTAATTTTAAGAGATAGGAGAATCATAATTAGGATTTCTTATACTTGATCAAAATACGATTATTTATTTGATTTCTAGGGTTAGGAAGAAATTTGAAAAAATAATTTAGTCTTGATTTTTACCTTGATGAAATATGCATTCTTTATACACTTACACACTTAGGGTTTAAAAAAAATAAAGATTCTTATGTCTTATTAAAAAAAGAAAAAAAGAAAAAATATATATATAATATAGAAAATTATCTGATTAAGCTGGGTATTTGTACCTCATAAAGCATAAGTATTTACACCTAAAAGCAGTTCATATAATAAAATCCTTAGTTTTGTGGCCTTGTTTGTTCAAGTCTTTAAGTCCTTGGAGTGTTTTCTCACCCGACTCCCTAAGACCATTTGGTTTAAGAGTCATCGATTAAAGGCTCGTTACATGGGTAGATTAGGAAGCCTAATAGAACTAAGGATTAATATCACCAAAAAAAACTTAAACAATAGAAAAAAATAAGGCATAAGAGTTAGAGTTAAAAAACCCCGAGTCAAAATTTCATAGTGACAAAGGTGCATATAACTTAGGGTAAAATAATAGACTAGATAAGAAATACAGTTTGACTCCTTGCCTTGATTGATAACATGTTTTTAAATAAAAACTAAACTTAAGAATGAAAAGTTCAGTTTTCCTATAACTTATAGAATATGTAATTTTTACAATAATATTTCAAATATTTTTCTCTTTCAAAATGTGTTTTCAAAATAATAACACTTTGTTTCTCTTTCTTTATGGATTTTGTGGGTGTAATCCACTAAAAATCCTCACGAGATAAAACTCGTCCTCCGGGGTAACCTAGAGGTTTAACGGCTTGTTGCACATGCTCAGTACAATCACGTGATCTGCGAAAGTGGTCTAATAAATTCTTAGATTTAGTTTTAATATTTTGCTCGAGGACGAGCAAAAGATAGGTGTGGGGTGTGATCACAGACGTGCGTTGCATATTTTCATATCATATGTATCACACTTCTGCATTTTTATTTAAATAAAACTTTGTTATTAATATATTTTTATGTTTAATGACGTGTAGAATAATTAAGAAAGAAAAAAAAGAGACAGATTTATCCAATTAAATTCAAAAGTTCAAAAGAAAGAGGATCGACTCAAATTCAGAGGTTCTAAAGGCCATCTTATCTGAAGACCGGGTATATCAAATAAGATAATATCATTCAAATTCAAAGGAAAAACAAATTAGAAGAAGACCCTATCAGTTTCACTGAGGATCAAGAGATAGATCGTCAAATCTAAAGCTGAAATTCAAAATCCAAAGGGATAAATGGATAGAGAGAAGATCAATAGATGAGATGAAGTAGTTTAGACTCTAATTCAGACTGGATACATTTTAGTATTTAATTCGTAACTTTCACTATCGAAATTCAAATCTGATGATTCAAATTGATCCAGAAAGAAGACTTAAAGGTCTACAACTCTTATGTTGATCACGGTTTCTAATTCTATCATTTGATAAGTTATATTTAGTGATCAACATGCCAACAAGTTGTAGATCATAATTGAATATCCACATTAAATCAAATTTGAAGATAAGGGGAGGATTCAAATTCAGAAATAGCCAGCTCTCCCTATCTTTTGACAAGTTTCCTTATACATTTCTATCCTATAAATACCCCACACGTCAGAGGAAGAGAGGAAGAAGCAGATAGTAGAATAGATTCTTGTATAGGTTTAACCTAGGTTCTTCTTTTTCTTTTATGTAATTTTTATTTTATTTATGTAACTGAGAGGAGAGGAGAGTTTTATAGAGAAATGAGAGCAAAATTGTACTGAGGGTGACACCGGTGTAAGTAAGTCTTTTCTTTCATTGTTATTTGAATCAAATCAAAGTTTCTTTTTCTTCATTACTTTTGTTTTTATTTGCTTTACTCTGATGTGCTGGCAATCCAAGTGAATTCGATAGCCTCGAGACTGCTTCTCCATTGTAAGTGCCCTTGATGGCCTATAGTGATGAACAACCATTTCTTTGCTAGTTTAGTTTGCTCTTTTATTCATAGTGTATATCGGAACGGGGAAGATCCTACACGCCATGCTTGATCGCCTTCAGAGATTAGGCAAGTCGTAACGACGGATCCAAGGTATATGAGTATGAAAGAGGTAAGTAAAAATTTTTAGTTTTCTTTTAATTCTTTGTTTAGAATTCTACTCTAAAACTAACATTCTCCTCTTTATTTAGTTTATCCTTTTCTTTTGTAAATAAAACAACAACAACATCATCATCCTCTTTTCTTTAACCATCTTCTTCACATCTTCTAACTTAACCTTTTTGTTTTCTTTTTTTAAAACTGAGAAGAAATTCCTAACATATTTTTGTAAACTCAAAAAGAAACGAACTTACTTAAAAGCTTCCATCGCTAGTCCCTCCTTGTGGATCACGAGCCGCATAGCCACTTGCTATCGCGGTAGTATTGAGAACTTAGACATTCTATTCTTAAAGTTCTGAAATTTTGTAATTTATGTGTGCAAGTTTCAACTCAATCAGTCAGCGTAGGCCCGGAGTGGTCGTCGCCCACATGGAAAAGAGAGAGGGAGAGAGGGATGAGAGAAGGAAAAAGAAAAAGAAAGAGAAAGAGAAAGAAAAAGGGAGACATGAGTGAAGTGAGGTAGAGTAAATGAAGGGGAGTGGGTGGCCCACATGGGGTGTAGGCGGCAGATGGGGGGAAAAAGAGGAAGGAAGGAAAGAAAGAAAAAAGAAAGAAAGATTCCAAAAATAATAATATTATAATAATGTCGGAAAATATCGATTGTTCCATAAAATTTTTTCAAATATCTAGAGGGAGAAAATATCATTCTGAGGAATAATATGAAAATTAGTTTTTAGAAATAGAATCTCATTTTCAAAATAAAAATCATAAAAAATCTACCAGCGATACTGGCCAACACCAAATCCGGTCGGGCTCTAATAAATTTAGAAAATTTACCAAAAATACATTAAGATAGAAAATATGATTTTAAGAGATAATATGAAAGCAAATTTTAGAAATTTAAATCCGTTTGTAAATTAAAAAATCCTCGAATCGACCAGCTTTACCGGTCTACACAAAAACTGGTCAAAATTTGATAAATTCAGAAAAATCTCAGAAAATATATTAAACTAGAAAATGTGAATCTAAGAAGCAATGTGAAAGCAAAATTTAGAAATTTAACTCTGATTATAAATTAAAAATTCTAGAATCGATCAGTGATACGGTCGACACTGATTTTGAAGATTTTACAAAGTAATTCGAAAAAATTTAAAATCATGAAAAATCTAGAATATTGAAAAACAATACTTGAAACTAAAACTAATCAAATTTGACTTTCAGAAAAATCAAATCGAGTAATACACTAGGATTGGGTCCCAGTTCAGACTAGGGCTGACTCTGAGTCCACGAATCCGTATCCAATGCAAAACAATCACATAAATAATCACAAAACGAAAACAATTATGGGAAGTAAATCGAAAAATATGTTTAAAAATCTGAATACATATCTAAGTACATATTACAGGAACGGGGTGTTAAATTCCCTCCACCTTAAAAAAATTTCGTCCTCGAAATTTCTATAAGGGGAAAATGTACACAGGAAAGATAGGGATAAGGTTTATACCAATTAAGATATGACTAAATAAGGGTTACGTTCACAAATCAACTGAACAGTAAACTCCGGGTCTGGACTTCTTCTGTCCTTCCCACTGCATAAACTTCGGATTGTACCATACCACTACTGATCTGATATCTGTTATGAAGAGAATTCTATCTGATGAGGGTAATTAAGAATCTGAATTGTCCGATTAGACTGCTCAGTCAGTCCAAAAATGATAATATAAGCTGAACTTAAGAAGAACCCCTAAACTCCTCTGAAGTCTTTATCAGAATGACGATCTAAATCTCGTATCTCTGTCTGACATAATTATAACTAGAATACTGTGTAGCTTTTATCTTTCTCATATAATTATCTGCCAGAATTTCTGTAGACTGGCCCACTCTAAGTAATATAAAATAAGCTGACTCAGAAATTGGCCAATTTTCACTTCTTGAATTCTGTTAAAATTGACAGAGATAACTTCTTTCTGAAATGACTTGGCCCAAGAATACGATACTCACCTGTTCAGAATGAATACTTACTCTGCTAGGCAATAATTTTATCCCCGGAGAAAAGGCGGTAACAAGATTATAGATGTTCTGCCTATTCTCCTTACTCTAGAAGTAAATCATAATATCGTAGATAAAGAAAACCTGATAAACTGATCATAAATATATAAGTGAAGAACCGACTGATAATAACGAGTTCTGAACACAAAATGCTAAAAACTTCTGAAAGGCCTAACTAAGATATATAACACTGTGCTCTGGAGAATATCCCGACTGTAGATTAAATATTTAGAGAATACCCAAGTCCTGCAATGTTAGCCGAATAGATCACCCTTAAAGATTATGATAAGCTTATTCAGACACAGCAAGAAAACCTGATTCATTAAATTCATGAAAATAAGTCAGGTGGGGGAAATCTGAGGAATAAGGCTAGAGTGCTAAACACTCTCAGAACTAGTCACGAGCGAAGCTAAACCTAGGTAGGGTCATTGCGTAACACAACGTCATGCGCTACACACTAGGGTGCGGCAGAGCTAACGCTCATCGAGGCTCGCACTTGGCAGAGCTCACATGGCGAAGCCAGCGCGTAACACATCACTAAATATTAAGCGCCAAGGTGCAGCAAGGCCAACACCTGATTAAGCTTGCTTGGCTAGAACACAACTTTCAGTTGGCGAGCTAGTGGAGTCTATAGCTCATCAAATCCATCAAATCTATAAAGATGGTTGGACATCGTGTCTGAACTCAATGAAGTCGATAGAAGAGATCCTGATCGTTACTGGAATAATATAGAAAATACCATATTTCTACTTGACAGAAGCTCTGAATCTGGAAAATCATTCATATCGATACTCCTCGTGTCGTGATACGGTCTATCTGATTAAATAAGTGATGACTACCCAACTTTCTGTATTGATCCCCGTGGTGCGTCTATACATATAAGATGAGAATGCAAGCTGAAGAACTGACCGGATAATATAACGTGATGTACTAGAATCAAAAAATACCAGAATGGGAGAGAGAACCATATTTATCTCGTCGCTGCCTCACTAGTTTACCCATATCTTAAGTTGGTATAAAAACTATAAAAATCAAAATAGAGAAAAATGAAAGGGAATTAGGAATTGAAGGAAGAATGATCAAGAAGAAATAGATAACCCTTCACTTATAGTTGGATTGTATAACCAGGACTCATGCATTCCAGTTGCAAATTTCTTTACCATTAATTTGTCGTCTGGACATACTAAGGATGTGAGAGCATAAGCTCTGATACCATCTTGTAACGCGCCAATCTCGTGAATACGAAGACATTACTGCGATGTATATATGTAGGTTAAAAATACCCTACATAATATATGCTAAGCATTATTACAGGTAAGAATCAAAGTACGAAAGTACGTAGTGTTTTATACATTCTAACATGTGAGTACAATTACAAAGTTATCACATGATGTGACACAATATTACAAGAATATTATATCACCTGATAGGCATAAACGTGAGAATACAAAGAGATACAATCATGAACAATACAAAAGGAGGCTCGAAGTTATAACAGGAAATCTCCAGATCCGAGCTAGGAGGCCTAGAAGGATAGGGCCTCGGACGGTCTTTCGCTGATCCACTACGCTTTCAATGTGCCACTCTGATCAATAGGATGAATTCATCAACTCCAAGCTCCAGGATCTGGATATGAGGATTCAGGAGAGTCAGAACTCTCCAATGAGTAGTATTGTGAATGCCAAGTGGCATTCAAACATAAGCACATGTGTATCGATAAATCTAGTCATAAGCATGCATTGAAAATCATGTCGTGAGCACAGACATACAGGAGCAAGTGAAAATATAGAAAGTAAAATAACTATGGTAAAACCAATTGTATAGCTCAAATTACCAATCTGTGAGGTTAGTACGTCGAAGGAATAATCCAAACAAGGAAACCCTCATATATATACCATATATACCTCACGTCACTGTATCCTGAGTTAAATTAACCTGAATTATTTTCTAAACTAAGAAAACATCATAAAAGCCGATAAAACTGATAAAATTGATAATACTGAATACAAGCAAAATCAGCAGTACAAGCTCAAATTACGGCTTCATGAGACCAATACATCAAAGGAATAATCCAGACAAAGAAACCCTCATCTATATACCTTTATCCCATGTTACCGTAATCTGAGTGTATACAACCTGAATTGCAAAACAACACTACGAGTTATTGATTGGCACTTTTTTATTATTATTACTCTTTAGACCTATATATCTAAGTATGTGTACAGGTGTATGTTCCATCCCACATATATTCATATATGAGTAAGTCGAGGTTGTTATTGAAAACTGATAATGAAATAATGGGTTATGTTTATAATAGGTCCCGTACATACCCGGGACCACGACCCAGGATGTCCCGGTGCTGACCCGAACCTGCTGCTAGGCAAACAGAAAGGTGGATCTTATATTATGCCCGTTCAAGAATATAACAGAGGTAGGGAGTCAGCGCTCTCCTCGTACACCTGGAGGTCTACAGGTAGATCTGAAAGTTAGAGTTGCACAATATACCTAATACCACTGTAAACATATTCACCACTTAAAGTCCATCAGTTTTCCCTTTACCCGATGTAAGTTGTCCTTTTTATATTTTATTAGATAATTATCAGTGTATGGGAATGAGCAAGAGCATGTCAGGAATGTTAGGAGTACAAGTGTATTAGGAGTAAAGTTTGTACTGGTATAAATATATCAGGATATGTCAAGATATCATGTCATCACACCCCCACACTTATCTTTTTGCTCGTCCTCGAGTAAAAATCAAATAGAAAAAGAAAAACTAATCTAGCTAACTCACTTTCGTAGGAATCACGATTGCACTTAGCACGTGCAACAAGCCGTTAAACCCCTAGGATACCCTAGAGGACGAGTGTTGTCTCGTGAGGGTTTTCAGCGGATTACACCCACAAAATCCATAAAAAGGAAAATATTTGAAATACGTTTGAAGAGACTAAGTAATCTATAAGATTTTAGAATCATCATTTTTATTCATTCTTAAACTTAGTCTTTATATAGTAAATTGTTATCCATTTTAGGTAAGGATCAAAATTGAATTTTTGTATAGTCTTTTTCGTTACCAAAAGTCATATGCATCCTTGTGAATCTTTACTAGGAATTCCTTAACTTGGACTCTCATGCCTCTTTATTATTATTATTATTTTTTTCCTTTTTTTAAATATGTATAACTCATCTAATTTTCTTTCATGTAAGCATGAAGGCTTCTTGAGGCCCTCATACCTAACTAATTGACTATTAGATGTGTTAGTACATATATAAGTAATTTTTCTTAGTTTCCTTAGGCTTTCTAATCCATCCATGTAGCAAACTTAAAGTCGGTGGCTCCCAAACCGGTCAGTTTTAGGGCACCGGGTGAGAAAACACCCCACGGACTTAAGGATTCGAGTGAACTAGGCCACAAAACTAAGGACTTTATTTATAAATTCACCTTTAGGCGTGAATACTTATGCTTCTTGAGGCACATGTATCCAGCTTAATCAGTGAATTTCTTTTTTTTCAGTTTTTTTTTAATTTTTATAGGTCACAGAGTCTTTGTCTTAGAATCCTAGATATGTAAATGTATTAGATATGCACATTTCATTAAGGTAAAAATCAAGACTAATTACTTATTCAATTTTTCCTCCTATACCTAAAAATTCAACAATTTATTTATTTTGACCAAGCTTTTAGAAATCCTAATCATGATTTTCCTAATTCTTAAGACTAACTTAGATTTCTTTCAAAAGATAAGTCAAAATATTGTCCCTTTTTTTAATTTTTATTTTTATTTATTTTTTAATTTTTTTTTTGTTAGTATCTAACTACTGTTAGTATGTTAGTAAATCCTCCCCCTCACCTATCTCATGCATTGTCCTCAATATATGAATGAATGCATGTATGCATGAAAAAGAAGAAAGGGAAGAAAAATATTACCTTAGGGGGTGGTTCCGGTGGTGGTCTGATTGGGCCAAGCGTTGCTACCCAATCAAGATAATATGGTAGTTCACGGAACCTACCTTTATTGACCTCTTTTCTATTTACATGTTTACAGTCCCCAGTATGAATAGGATCATGGAAGATCCTATCGTGAAACTTACTTCTTTTACATGACCAGTCCTGAAAAATCATCACAGAGTCATCTTGGTCTATACCTATGTCTAACAAAAGAATGTGACTTGGTAGAATGGTTGACTTGGACTTAAGAATGATAGGTTAAGGATCCAATACAAACTCGGGAAAATTGACGTGGGGTTCGAGAGTTAGTTTTGGTTCAAGCATTGAGTCCAAGTTCAAGAATTGAAACTCAAGTCCACAATCATTTTCCCACAATGGAATGTGACTTACTATTGGTGATTTAAGTTCAAGAATGACAGGTGTGGGAATCAAAACTGACTCTAAAATATTACTTAAATCGGGTAACAGAACAGGAGTCAATATTGATTCGGGAATTTGAGCTCGATCACAACAAATTTGAGAATCAAGGTCACATATCTCATTGAGTTCAATTTCATAAAAATGAGAACTTGCCAATTTGTCAATGGGACTTTCAAAAGTATGAAATTGGTCAAGTTCAATATGATGATCATCAAAAATGGGTGATTCAATTTCATGATCTATGGGTACGGGAATAAATGTTGGCTCAGAAAATGGTCCAAATTGGGTAAGAATACCGGAGTCAACATAGATCTGAAGATGGAAACTGAATCGCAAAGTTGGGAATCGGGTTCACATTCACAATCTAATTCAATCTCATTGAAATTAAAACTAGCCAATTTGTCCAAGGATTGGGATTGATCAAGTTCATATTGATGTGATGAAATTGAATTTTGATTAAGGTCTTCTAGACAGAATGATTCTTGGTTCCTATCAACTTGGTTGGTTAGTTCAAGAATGTTTGAAAGTCTAGAAATTTGATCATTCATTATATCTTGCAAACGATCCACTTTTTCTTCTAACCCATCGAATGGATCATTGGAGGACTGAAACATTGGTGATGTGGTAAAAGAAATATATGAAGATAATGGTTGAACAGGTGGTTGACAATATGGCTCAGGGGCGTTGTATCCCCATTGACTCTGTGAAGAGTAGTGATGATTATTCCAGTCTTATTTATAGTATTAGGACTGGGGCATGTAATGATTCAGATAAGACCAATCAGGTACACTAGGTTGGTTAAAGTTAAGATATGCCGGGTTGGTAATATCTAAAAAAGAGGTTGATGTGTAACATGGATTATTATTAAAATTGAAAAATTGTTGTTATAAGCCATATCACAAATAAAACACAAACAAAGAAAAAGAAAACAAACAAATTAGCAAACAAAAAAAAAGAAAAAATTCTAACCTAAGTTAGGGTAGACCTATAACCTAGACGACTCCTAACTGGTTAGACTGTCCACGGGAGGTATAATATAGACTTTGACCACAAGCTAATCAGCCAAGTCAGGGCAAGATTGGTGGGAGGTTTTCCGTCAAAGACGTTCCTTAATTAAATAACCACCAATCTTCGGGCTTTCGGCCCTCAATCCCCTTCCTAGATACTGATTTGGCAGGAGTCAGTTTCCAACACCGTTCCCCCTTAGGATAATCTACTAATTGAGTCCGAGATGTCCCTAGGCCAACGTCTACTCATTTTTAGTTAGGCTTGGGTTAATGAGTGAGGAGATTGTTTGTGGGCCAAGGAAGGGTGATGAAATCCCCACCTTATCTTATTTATAGGACAAACCCTTAAGTCACTTTAGTGCACGTGTAAAGCAATAAACAAATATTCACTCAAAAGTAGTAAATCAGCAAAGGGTGCTTTCTAGTCTATATGCAATGCGAACGTACCTTGTCTCCAGCACTCTTCAACAGAAATTAAAATTAAATAGACACGTGCCTATATGCAAGAGTCTAATTTTTTTATTTTTCAACAAATAGGTTACTGTTAATTAATTAGCAGTGTGCAGGCTGATCACAGAGAAAAGTTAACAGAGCAGTAAACAAATCTTTCAATTTGCAGCAACCTGCAGAAAGCAGAGTAAGTAGTTCACTACTCAGGCCGCGGAAACGCGGCTATTGCCGCACACACGTGGCTCTGTAGTAGGCTCTGCTGCTCTGCCTTCGAGGGCAGAGGCATAGACTGCTATATGTCCTTTTCTGCTGTTATTTTTCCTGTTCTCCGAACCTTGCAAACAAAAAGAATAATAAATCAATCAATAATTAGTTTTTTTCAGAGAGTAACTTACCGTCCCTCCCCGGCAACGGCGCCAAAATTTTTATTGAGATTTTACCTGCACACAAAATATAGAATTTCAGAATTTTTAAAACAATAGTGCAGGGTGCTCAATTCTACCGCTATAGCAAGTGGCTATGCGGGTCGTGATCCACAGGGAGGGACTAGCGATGGAAGCTTGTTTAGTAAGTTCTCTAAAGTGTTTGAATTAATAGTTGTTAAAGTCAGGTTAGAAAGAAAGTGTAGATTAAGAAGATGGAGAAACTAGAAGTGATATTTACAATGATATGATATTTACAATGAAAAACAAGAAGTGTGAAAAAGATTAGGAATTGGTGATTTACACTAAAATTAAAAGAAAGAAAACTAAAAACTAAAAACTTACTTACCTCTTCGGCGTCTGCTTACCTTGGAACCGTGTCAATTATGTACCTTTCTTTGAAGGCGAACGAAGCATGGAATATGAGATCTTCCCTATTCCCGATCTATACTACAAATAAAAGGGCGAGCTATGGTACCATGAAAATAGATCTTCATCACCATAAACCATCAACGGCACTTGCAAGGAGAAGGCAACTTCGAAGCTCTTGGTTTCATATGGATCCACAAACACAAAATAGGGAAAAAAAAACAAAAACAAAAATAGAAAAAAGTAAACTTTGATTTGATTCAATTAACAATGGAAGAAAAGATTACTTACACCGATGTCACCTTCAGTACAAGTTTGATCTCCTTCCTCCATGAAAGTATCCTCTCCTCTCAGTTACATAAAGAAAATTAAAAATTATGAAAAAGAAAATAAAACCTAAATTACAATCTACAAGTTAGCCTAAGAAAAACCCTAAATTTGTCTCTGTACTTGACTGTGTACTTTTGAGATCTACCTTCCTCTGTTGCTATGCAGGGGTATTTATAGGAGAAAACCAGAGGATAAGAAGCGTATGAAGATAAGAGGAGCAAAATATCTCTGAATTTGAATTCTTCTTTTATCTCCAAACTTGTTTTGACTTATCCATAGAAGTTCAAATCTGTCCTGCAACTTGTTATCATGTTGATCGCCGCAATTGGCTTATCTTCTGACTGAATTGGAAAGTTTGATCAACATAAGAGTTGTAGGTCTTCAAGTCTTCGTTCTGGAGCATCTTGAATCATCAGATTTGAATATCTGTAGCAAAAGGTATGATCTGAATACTAAAACGTGTACAGTCTGAATCCGAATTTTTTGAAATAATTTTTATCTTTAAACTCTTCTCCTTTTATCTTTAGCCTTGTCTTGCAAGCAACTAGGGTTGAGTAGAAGTCCATCCCTTTTCTCTTCTTTTAATAATTGCAAATTTTGCACATAGGCTTGCACATGGGCTTTTTGGGCTTCTGGGCTTCATTTAAGCTTTTATTATTTATTTAATTAATTAATCAAGGCTTGCACATAATAAATAATAAAACATTAGTAATAGTGCATAATTATAATAATAAATAGGAAAATATGATAGTATATGTAGTGATAAATATGCAATTTTTACTACCTATCAGAAACTGATAATGAAATAATGGGTTATGTTTATAATAGGTCCCGTACATACCCGGGACCACGACCCAGGATGTCTCGGTGCTGACCCGAACCTGCTGCTAGGCAAATAGAAAGGTGGATCTTATATTATGCCCGTTCAAGAATATAACAAGAGGTAGGGAGTCAGCGCTCTCCTCGTACACCTGGAGGCCTACAGGTAGATCTGAAAGTTAGAGTTGCACAATATACATAATACCACTGTAAACATATTCACCACTTAAAGTCCATCAGTTTTCCCCTTACCCGATGTAAGTTGTTCTTTTTATATTTTATTAGATAATTATCAGTGTATGGGAATGAGCAAGAGCATGTCAGGAATGTCAGGAGTACAGGTGTATTAGGAGTAAAGTTTGTACTGGTATAAATATATCAGGATATGTCAAGATATCAGGTCATCATTCACGTATTGTGATAATTATAGGTCAAATATCATGTACGACAGGCGATAAGTGATATCAAACAGGTGTCAGGTGATAACATGCAAGAGTCAGGTGTTAAGTAGCAGTATGGTGGATATCACTATCATATATTTAAATACAGGAAAATGATTGAGCTTGAACCTGCACAAAAAAATACAGTATTTCAGAACTTTAAAATAGAGATGTGCAAGTGCTCAACTCTACCGCAATAGCAAGTGGCTATGCGGGTCGTGATCCACAAGGAGGGTTAGCGATAGAAGCGTTCAAGGTTTATATTGAAATCTTTATGAAGAAAAACGAAGGTTCTTCTTTGTTTTAAGAAATGAAAATGAAAAAGAGTTAGGTTAAGTTAGAAAGAAAGCGATAGATGGAGAAGGTGGAGAAAAATGGAGAATGATTATTTACAAAGAAATGGAAAATACGTGATGAAAGAAGTGGGTGATGGTGATTTAAACTAAAGAAAAAGAAAAGAAAGAAGATTAAAGAAATACTTACCTAGTTTGGTTGATGAATTACCTGGAACCCTTGCATGTTATACCTTGCTTCGGAGGCGTTCAACACATAAGCCATAGGATCGAGCTCAGTCCCCAGTCGCATTACATCATCAAGACGAACAAGCATGAAATGATACGGAGTCTTGAGGAGGAGGACATCGTCATGATCTATCGTTGGCACTCACACAAACATTGTTATACTGATGCTTCTGGATTCACTTGCATGCTCATCAAACCAAAAGAGGTAAAATAGAAAGAAGAAGAAGAAAACAAAAAGTAAAGATGAACATAAAAAATTTCCTTTTATTGCTTGCAGAAACGATGGAAGAAAGGAGGAGGGTACATCAGTGTCACTCTCAACATAAGCCTCTCTCTCTCTCTTACTTACAAGAATCTGAATCTAACCTAAGCTTACATACAAATTAAAATTACATAAAAAGAAAACAAAAACATATACTACAAAGAGTGAAAAACTGGACTAATTCCTATCTCTGCATGGTCGTCCTCTGGAGGCTCTGAAAATCCCAGTATTTATAGGCAAAACCCAACCTACAGGATCATATGAAGATAGGGGAGCAAACGCTCCCCCTAACTCTCCAATAGAGCCACAAAAACACGGCTTTGGCCGAGTTTCAGCGGCCAGGGTGTGGCCAGGTGGCCACACCCTGTTGGTGGTGCTCCCCGGTTTCTTGATTTGTAATTATCTTTATCTGAATTTGCAGTTTATGTCCGGGATTTTGACGAAATGGCCTTTGATCCTTGGCTTCAACCGATCGATTCAGGGAGGAATCTTCTCAACCAGTTTTCAACCTCTCTGATATGTCAAGATTTAGCCATGATTTCTTGATTTTGAATTTATTCTGAATTAAGTCAGGATTTGGTTGGCTTTTGGGCTCATTTCTCTTCACTCTCCTTTAGGAATGGGCCTGCAAATAAATTAAACATTTAATTAGGAAAATGCAGAGTTTATTCTATAATAAGTAGAAGAATATGATATTAAATGTGTAATATTAGTGACCAATCATACCCCTATACCTATCTTTTGCTCGTCCTCGAGCAAAACAACTAAACTATACTAAGGATTATTAGACCACTTTCGCAGGTCACGCGATTGCACTGAGCATGTGCAACAAGCCTTTAAACCTCTAGGTTTTCCTAGAGGACGAGTTTTGTCTCGTGAGGGTTTTCAGTGGATTACACCCACAAAATCGATAAAGAAAGAGAAACAAAGAGTTAGTATTTTCGAAAAGAATTTTGAAAGAGAAAAATATTTGAAATATAATTGTAAGACTTAAGTAATCTATAAGTTATAGGAAAACTAAAATTTTCATTTCTAAACTTAGTCTCTATTCAAAAATTTGTTATCAATCAAAGTAAGGAGTCAAATTGTACTTCTCATTTAGTCTATTACTTTACCCTAAGTCATATGCACCTTGTGATCGTGAAAATTTTGACTAAGGGTTCTTTAACTCTAACTCTTATGCCTTATTTATTTATATATATTTTTATGGTATTATTTCTTAGTTCTATTAGGCTTTCTAATTTGCCCATGTAACGAGCCTTTAATCGATGACTCCCAAACCAAACGGTCTTAGGGCACCGGGTGAGAAAACACCCCAAGGACTTAAGGACTCGAGCAAACAAGGTCACAAAACTAAGAATTTTATTATTTGAACCTGATTTGTCACATACATTGCATTTATGTTGTCACTTTACCATACTTGTTTGCTAATAAAATAATTGTCTTTTTCTTTGCTAAATGTAGGCCCAAATGCTCAAAGAAATAAATGAGGAACAAGCCCAAAAGCCCACTTTATTCTGAAATAATTCAGATTAAAATCGAAGTGAAGAAATCTGGGCTATCAAGGAGTTGAGAAAATCCCTCCTTGAATCGAGGAATCGGAGCCAAGAAAATCAAATGTTGATTCAGTCAGAGGTTGAAGAAGAAACAAGAAAATCAACCATATATGCGAGAATCCCTTCACCCCAGGAATCTCCCCCCTTTTGGTGTGGCCACCTGGCCACACCATTGCCGCAAAAACGCGGCAAAAGTCGCGTTTTTGCGGCAATCTTGGGGAGTTAGGGGGAGCGTTTGCTCCCCCGACCTCCCCGGGATCTTGGTTGTTGGGTTTTTGGCTATAAATACCTCTTTCAGCAAGGCAAAAAGCAGCGAAGACTAGGATTAAGTTTTGCATTTCTTTTATTAGGATTTAGGCTCTTGTTAGCTAGAAGCAAAATTGTAATCTTTCTTTTAAGTTGTAGTCCAGTTTCAAGAACTTGTGAGAGAGAGAACAGAGAGCTTGTACTTGAAGGTTGAAGTGACAGCAATACAAAGTTGAGCCGATTTCTCTTCTACTTGCAGTACGGTATGGCTTATATTATGTCGTCGTTTTCTTTTTCTTTCTCCATGGGTAACTAAACTTCTTTCTGGGCTTGCTATCGAACTCTCCCTTGCTTTTTCTTTTCTCTTGTTTTAAAAGGAAAAAGACCCTATGACTCATATGAATGCCTCTCTTTAAAGCCTTTCTTTTTGAAAGTGTTCTTGAAGGCACATGAGGATGGGCTTAGATAGTTGAATCCACAACTCTTTCTTGAACATCGCTCGAATCGTTTTAATTAATGCTTGCTCTTCGCGCTTGATTTTTTAACATCCGATTCTCTGATTTCTTAAAAGAAAAAGACTCAACATCTTCTAACATCTTATGTGCTTTACTTAAAGCCTTCTAAAAAAAAGATTCAACTTGAAGTTTGGCAAATGAGCATTTGAGGGACTTAATATTTTAAGAAAAAAAAAAATAAACAATTGAGTAGTAAGATAGTAAGCCCAGACTTGATTTCATATTATTAAACAACAACAAAACTCGCAAGCTTTTTAAAATCATCTTCTCCAAATCGTTTTCTGAAAGTTGAAATTTCTCTTTTTCATCTCTTTTCCTTCCATTCTCTTTTTCTAAAAAAACTAACACACTTCTTTGTTTCTATTTACTTCACCGAAACGCTTCTATCGCATCCCTCCTCGTGGACTCGACCCGTTAGCCACAAGCTACACGGTACATTCTTAACTTCATTGGTTGTTTCATTTGTTTTAGCAATCAATTTTGGCGCCGTTGCCGGGGAGGGAACGGTGTAGTTGTTTTAACAACTCTTGTGTGTTTGTTTCAGGGACATTGAAGATCAAGATCTAGCATTCAAGCTTTGCCAAGAAGACTTGAAAATTCTGTGCCCCTACTCTCGAAAGTAGGAAACAGAATTTCAAGAAATTGCTTTGCAAATCTGAAATTTTTTGGGACTACTAAAAACTTTGTTTTGCAGGACATATTGCTTGCAAAATTTCTAGTTTTTTATGTCATATTTGTGCTAGTTTGTTATCACCATCCCTGTTTTAATCCAACAGTAATTTGAATGATTGTGAATTGTTTAAAAAACGTTTAGACTTGCATTCTAGGCATTTGTCTAATTACGTTTTCTTTACAATTACTGTTGAAGAGAGCTGGAGACAAGGTATGTATGCATAGCATATAGTTTAGGAAACATTCTTGGGTGTTATTGCTTTTGAATGCTACTTTCTTATATCTTGCACACTTGCACTAATCAATTCTAAGGGCAAAACTCTAATCAAGATAAGGTGGGGAAGTCATTACCCTTCCTTAGCCCACAAACCATCTCCAAGCACGCACAACCTAAGCCTAATTAAAATTTGATAGACGTTGGCCTTAGGGACATCTCGAACTCAATAGGAGATTATCCTAAAGAGGAAAAGTGTTGGAAATTGACTCCTGTAAAATCAGTGTCAAGGAAAGGGATTGAGGGCCGAAAGCCCGAAGAGTTGTGGTTATTTAATTAAGGAACGTCATTTGACGGAAAACCTCCCACCACTCTTGCCCCGACCTGGCTGATTAGCTTGTGGTCAAGGTCTACATTCTACCTCTTGTGGACAATCAACCAGTTAGGAGTTGTCTAGGTCAAGGATACCTTAGACTAGGCTTGGTTGATTTCTATTGTTGACCGCTGTTTGAACTTGTTGTGATTGTGACTGTGATTGTGTATGCAAGTGTGGTCGAGAGACCCTAATTCATCTAGGTTGACTAGACACACATCACCACCTAAGTTTGAACCAAGACCAGATCCGGTAATGGCTCAATCCACATCACTGCAGGATAGGTTCTACCCCATTAGGACCTCACTTCCATCATGCATCTCACTTCCATCGGTTGGTGAATACAATTTTGAGCTCAAGCCTCAATTCATCAACACACTCCCCAAATTTCATGGTCTAGAGTCCGAAGATGCCTACTTCTTCATAAGAGAATTTGAGGAAGTATGTCTTATGATGAAAATCCCACACCTTGTAGACGATGCTATTAGGTTGAGATTTATCCCGTTTGCACTTAAGGACCTAGCAAAAAAGTGGCTCTACAGCTTAGCAGCCGGTTCCATCACATCTTGGGATGGTTTCATCAAGGTCTTCTTGAAGAAATTCTATCCTATCCATAAAACCGCTCTCATTAGGAAGACGATCATGCAATTTAAGCAAGAGCCTAGTGAACCGTTCTGGAGGTACTTTGAACGCTTTAAGGACCTCCTTGTCCAATGTCCACATCATGGAATAGAGAAATGGCGACAATGCCAAATTCTCTATGACGGTTTAGACTATTCTACCAAAACCCTCCTAGAAAGTATGTGCCAAGGGGGTTTCTTGCAGAAAGATGAAGATGAGGGATGGGATTTGTATGAAAATTTAGCTGAGAAAACCATCCAATGGGATCTGCGAGTGAGACCCCTAAGAATCCTAACTCCATCTCTTCGAAAGGAGGTCTCCATTCCATAGAATCGTCCATCGCTAATGAGGCTAAGTTAGCTAATTAGCTAGAAGACTGGAAGCTCTAGAGACAAAAGAACCAAGTCCAGTCAATCAAGTCAGCCCGAACCAATTTCCACCCCGGGCTGCACTTATTGTCAAGCCATGAACCATGTGTTTGAGGAATGCCCAGTGTTTCAAGCTCAGCAATCCTACCACGAACCGATGAATGCGGCCTTTTCAAGGCCGAACAATAACCCTTACGCCCCAACGTACAATCCCGGCTGGAGAAATCACCCAAATTTCTCATGGAGCCAGAACAACAATGACCATTCACGATCCAATCATGCTAACCACTTCCTTCAAGGTAACAATTCTTCCAATCATCAACCCAACTTCTCCAATTTCCATCATAATTCTCCCAACCATCCACCAAGCTTTCCAAATTATCAACAGAATTTTCCTAACCAATCTCCACAATCCTCCTTCCAGAATCCTAAATTGGAAAGGAGAATGACTGACTTTGAAAGGAACATGGAGAGATATATGAAAAATCAAGACACTCTCATGCAAACCATTCAGAGGTTAGAGGTTCAAATGAGCCAACTAGCCAACCCACAGAATGAGAGACAAAAGGGTACCCTGCCTAGTCAGCCAGTCACCAATCCGAGGAATTCCCAACAAGCTCATTTGGCTGAGGATCCTTCATTCAATCAATGTAATGTTGTGCATACATTGAGGTCAGGAAAGAAAGTTGATAACCAAGTGTCAACACCCACCAATCCTATTCAGCACAACCACAATCAAGCTTCCACCTCATCCAATCCAAGCTCTTTCAAATCTGACGAGTCTGAAAAAGACAAGTCAGCCAGCCAGGTGCACCAGCCTATAGTACCATTTCCGAATAGGCTGAAAAACAATAAGCAAAATCCACACATGGACAAGATAATAGAGATGTTTAATCAAGTGAAAATAAATGTGCCACTTCTTGATGCCATCCAACAAGTTCCTTCCTATGCTAAGTTTCTTAAGGACATGTGCACCAAGAAGAGAAAGACTAATGTTCCTAAGAAAGTCTTCCTAGCCACTAATATTAGTGAGCTATTTTCGGGTCCTATCCCTGTCAAGTACAAAGATCCAGGTAGCCCTACCATTGCCTGCACAATAGGACAAGCCGAGATTAGTCGTGCACTTCTTGACTTGGGAGCAAGTATCAACTTGCTTCCATTCTCTGTTTATCAACAACTCGGGTTGGGTGACCTTAGTCCAACTCGAGTCACCATCCAACTGGCTGACCGTTCTGTTAAAGTTCCAAAAGGGAAATTAACGATGTCCTGATTCGGGTAGGGGAGTTCATATACCCTGTAGATTTCATAGTTTTGGAGACACAACCTGTGTCCAACTCCAATCGTAGGGCTCAAACTCCGGTCATCCTAGGTCGACCATTCCTTGCCACTGCTAATGCCATCATCAATTGCAGGAATGGGTCTATGAGGTTAACCTTTGGAGACATGACTAGAGAAGTCAATGTCTTCCATCTAGGAAAACAACCCCGTGACATCGAGGACCAAACTTTTGAAGTAAACCAAATTGAGAACTTGACAAGTGAACACGGGGAAGAATTGGAATCAGAAATGGAGATTGACTTCGAGTTAGAGTCTGATGACTTTAATCTCGATCAGGTGGTAGATTCTGCCGTGAATTGGGCTTCAAACCCGATTTCACCAACTATGGAGCCAACAGATTTGACTAGTCCTTCTAGTGAGCCTTCCTCTTCCTTAGAATTGAAAGCCCTTCCTGCGCATCTCAAGTACGCCTATCTAGGCGAACAAGAGACCTTTCCCGTCATCATTGCCTCCCATTTAAATGACGGGGAAAAAAAGATTTGAAAGATATTCTAAGAAAACATAAGGAAGCCATCGGGTGGACTATGACTGATATCAAGGGATTAAGTCCAACCATCGTTCAACACCGCATCCATCTCAATGAAGATGCCACACCCAAGAGAGACCCGCAGCGTAGGTTAAACCCTATAATGCAAGAGGCTGTTCATGCTGAAATCATAAAACTCTTAGACAATGGGATAATTTATCCCATTTCGGATAGCCAATGGGTCAGTCCTGTCCACGCGGTCCCAAAGAAATCTGGTTTCACCGTAGTGGAAAACGAGAACAAAGAGTTGGTTCAAACTCGACTTCCCACGAAGATTCGAGTTTGCATTGACTATAGGAAACTAAATGCTGCAACTCGTAAGGACCACTTTCCACTTCCCTTCATTGATCAGATGCTTGAACGTTTAGCAGGTCACGAGTACTACTGCTTCTTGGACGGTTACTCGGGCTATAACCAGATCCCTATCGCTCCTGAGGACCAAGAAAAGACCACGTTTACCTGTCCATTTGGGACATTTGCTTATCGTCGAATGCCATTCGGCTTATGCAATGCCCAGCAACGTTTCAACGTTGCATGTTGAGTCTTTTCTCTGACATGGTAGAGCGCTTCTTAGAAATCTTCATGGATGATTTCTCCATCTACGGAGATTCATTCACTCAATGTCTCCACCATCTTGAACTCGTCCTCCAACGTTGTGCTGAAAAACATTTGACACTAAACTGGGAGAAATGCCACTTCATGGTGAAACATGGAATTGTCTTGGGTCATGAAATATCCAAGAAAGGAATAGAAGTGGATAGAGCCAAAATCGAGGTTATTGCTAAGCTCCCCATGCCCAAATGCGTTAAGGACATTAGATCCTTCTTAGGACACGCTGGATTCTACCGAAGATTTATCAAGGATTTTAGCAAAATTGCTAGGCCCTTGACTAATCTGTTAGCTAAGGATGTGTCCTTCACTTTCGATGCTGACTGCATCACTTCTTGGGAGAAGCTTAAGAGAGAGCTGATTTCTGCACCAATCATATCTGCCCCGGATTGGTCTAAGCCGTTTGAGATTATGTGCGACGCTTCTGATTTTGCCATAGGCGCTGTCCTAGGACAACGTACTGATAGCAAGCAGCATGTGATCTACTACTCTAGTAGGACTCTCAATGACGCTCAACTGAACTACACTACAACCGAGAAGGAATTCTTGGCAGTAGTGTTTGCCTTAGAGAAGTTTCGTCCCTACCTACTAGGGTCCAAAACTACCATCTTCACCGATCATTCTGCACTTAGGTATCTCATGATGAAGAAGGATGCCAAGGCCCGACTCATTCGTTGGATCCTCCTTCTTCAAGAATTTGATCTCGAAATTCGAGACAAGAAAGGTGTAGAAAATGTCGTTGCTGACCATCTCTCACGGATTCCCAATTCTCCATGCAACGAATTACCCATCAATGAGGATTTTCCTGATGAACATCTCTTAGCTATCTCTAGGGAACCTTGGTTTGCTGATATAGTGAACTACTTAGTCACAAACCAAACTCCGTCTCATTGGTCCAAAATGATGTTTACCGGTTCTTATCCCAAGTCCGGTATTTCTTTTGGGAGGAACCGTATCTTTTCAAGTACTGTTCTGACCAAATTATTAGGAGATGCATTCCCGATGAGGAGGTTAGGAGTGTTCTGTCCTTTTGTCACGAACTTGCATGCGGTGGACACTTTGGTCCCCGCAAGACTGCTGAAAAGGTGCTACAAAGCGGGTTTTATTGGCCCACTCTGTTCAAGGATGCCTATGATTTTTGCAAGACGTGCCCTAGATGCCAATGGTAGGTAGGATCTCACATCGAAATATGATGCCCCTCAACCCAATTCTAGAAATAGAACTCTTTGATGTTTGGGGCATCGACTTTATGGGTCCATTTCCTAACTCATTTGGGAACCAATACATATTGGTTGCTGTGGACTACGTGTCCAAGTGGGTAGAAGCCATTCCTTGTAAAACTAATGATAACAAAGTTGTCATAAAGTTTTGAGAGAGAACATTTTTTCCCGCTTCGGAACCCCTCGTGCTATCATCAGTGATAATGGCACCCACTTTTGCAATAGATCTTTTGAAGTCCTTATGCGAAAGTATGCCATAACTCACAAGTTGTCCACACCATATCATCCTCAAACCAGTGGGCAAGTTGAGGTTTCAAATAGACAAGTCAAACTTATATTGGAGAAAACTGTGAACCAAAACCGGAAAGATTGGTCCTTAAAACTTGTAGATGCTCTATGGGCCTACAGGACCGCTTTCAAGACGATTTTAGGAATGTCTCCCTATAGGGTTAGTCTATGGCAAACTTGTCACTTGCCTGTTGAGTTAGAGCACCGAGCCTTATGGGCAATCAAGCAGTTGAATTTCGATTTGACTAAGGCCGGTGACCTTCAGAAATTACAAATTTCCGAATTGGAGGAATTGAGAAATGAGGCCTATGAAAATGCTAGGATCACTAAAGATAGAGTGAAGATTTTCCATGACAAGCACATCATAAGAAAAACCTTTGTCCCTGGTTAAAAAGTCTTACTCTACAATTCTAGGCTTCATCTTTTCCCAGGAAATTGAAATCACGATGGACTGGGCCGTTCGTTGTAAAGACCGTGTTTCCACACGGCGCAGTTGAGATCAGTGACCCCAAGAATGGAAATGACTTTAAGATAAATGGTCAACGCCTTAAACCTTTCTTGGAATCGGTGCCGGTAGATGAAACGGTAACGGTAATGGGTCTTTTTGACCCAGTGTATCAGTAACTTTCCTCCTTTCCATTTTATTTCATGCAATTATACATTTCTTTCATACATTGGGGACAATGCATGAGATAAGTGTGGGGGAGGGTTCTAACATAGCTGATTTTTAAAAAAAAAGAAAAAAGAAGAAAAAAAAGAAAAAAAATGGACATATAAAAAAAAAAAATTTTGAAAAAAGGGTAGACAATATTTTGATATATTTTTTGTAAGTATTTAAGTCAATTTTAAGGAATAGGAGAATCATAATTAGGATATCATTCACTTGGTCAAAATAAGATAACTTGTTTGATTTTTAGGGTTAGGAAGAAAATCTGGGAAAGTAATTTAGTCTTGATATTTACCTTGATGATATATGCACACAAAATACACTTACACACTTAGGGTTTGAAAACAGAGACTCTTATGCCTTATAAAAAAAAAAAAAGAGTCTAATTATTGAGTAGCTAGGTGCTTTGGCCTAAGCAAGCCTTAGTATTTATGCAAAAGATAATTAGACAAGTTTGAAAAAAAAAAAGGTATTCTCTGATTAAGCTGGGTACTTATGCCTCATGAAGCATAAGTATTCACGCCTAACAGGGGTACCTCGTATAAATAATGTGTATCCTCTGATTAAGCTGGATACTTGTGCCTCATGAAGCATAAGTATTCACGCCTAAAAGGGTTACATAGTGTAAATAAAAACCTTGGTTTCGTGGCCTTATCTGCTCGGGTGTTTAGGTCCTTAGGGGTGTTTTCTCACCTGGTGCCCTAAAACCGTCTGGTTTGGGTGTCACCGACTGAAAGCTCGTTACATGAGCAGATTAGAAAGCCTAATGAAATGCAGGAATAAAAGTTCACAATAAAATAAATAAATATGAGGCATAAGAGTTAATGTTGAAGAACCCTTAGTAAACTTCACAGTCACGATGGTGCATACGACTCAGGGTAAATTAATAGACTAGATGAGAAGTACAGTTTGACTCTTTACTTTAATTGACAACATGTTTTTGAATGGAGACTAAGTTTAGGAATGAAAATTTTGATATTCCTATAACTTATAGATTACTTAAAATCTCACAAATATACTTCAAATATTTTCACCTTCCATAAAAAATAAAAAAAAAATAAAAAAAATAAAAAAAAAATTCCTTTTCGAAAATACTAACCTTTTCTCTTCCTTTTTGGATTTTGTGGGTGTAATCCGCTGAAAACCCTCACGAGACAAAACTCGTCCTCTAGGGGTGACCTAGAGGTTCAACGGCTTGTTGCACATGCTCAGTGCAATCGAGTGACCTGCGAAAGTGGTCTAATAATTGATTCAAGTTAGTCTAATGTTTTGCTCGAGGGCGAGTGATTAGTATCCAATATTGCATATTTTACATCATAACTCCCATGCATATTACAAATAAATATGTGATTTTTACTCCTCTTCTCTACATATTTGCAGGTACACACTTAATGGAGAGATATCCAAATAAATCACTTAATTAACACTAATTAAGTGATTAATCCATGATTAAGATAAAGCCAAATTCAAATCCAGATCTAGAGAGATCCGCGCGCCAATTGAAGAATCCAAGTAGTCCACGTGGCTAACACCCAACAAGAAGATCTCACCAGAAAATCTGGGCTCAACGGCCCAGATCGCGCGGCGATCCCGCGGCAATCCGCGGCAGATCTAGGCCGTTAAGATCCCAGATTTTGTGGCAACAAACTTGATCTCGAAGATTCTCTCTTGGGCCTATAAATACCTCACTTGGACCTGCGTACAAAAACTGATCAGAGAAGAGAGAGAGATTAGTGTAAAGCTTGTAATTTTGTTAGTTTTTGTTTAGGGTTTGTAGCTCTCTATGATCTTCTCTTCCCTAGAATTCAATGTAAAAGAGAGTGATTGTGAGGGAGAGAGCTTGTGTAATCAAGGGTGACACTTGAAGCAACAAGGATTGATCCATCCTCCTTCCTCTACTTGAAGCTTGGTTCTAGTTTTCTTGCATTCTTTACATGCTTTCTTTATTGCTTTCTTTAATTCTTGCAATTTACTTCCATGCTTTGTTTTACCTTTCTTATGGCTTGTTCTAGCTAATTCCTTCTCCATGTACTAGTTTACCACTAGTTTAGCTTACTTCACTAACTCATGGGTGATTGTCTTTGTTAATCTTGCAAGTTGTATGATCTTCTCTTCTCCGACGGTTAAACCACCGTCTACCAAGTGAGAAAGTAATTAGGTCAACACGCGAGACTAATCCTAAGCCGATGGAGTGACAACATTAGGCACGCATTCGCTATCAAGGAGTCTAGTAAGTCTTGGCAAGCTAGCAAGGTAAGCTAGTCATGGATCTATTCTTTCTTTAAGTTTTCTTTCCTTTTCTTGTGAATACCACATCCACTTCTTGATTTCTTTTCCCACGACTTTTCACCATGAACATATCCATCTTTTCTTTTAGTTTCTTTTGTATTTGATTCACTAAGTTTATAAGCAAGAGAAGAATACTCGTTTGTTCACTTCACTACCACACGTAAAGCTTCCATCGCGAGCTCTCCCTGAGATTCGACTCGGTATAGTCCTATACTATAGCGGAGACAAGAAAGGGTACATCAAATACATTTACTACATAATAAGTACACTTCTGTACCCAATCAAAAAATGGCGCCGTTGCCGGGGAGAGCAACGTATTTTTTGGTTTAAAGTGAAGTACTAAACGATTCTTCTTCTCTGTTGCAGGTTACAGGAGAAGAAAACAGGAAACTATTCATTGCAGAAACATATAAGTGGACCTGGGCCTCTGCTCAAGAAAGCAGAGCCCAGGATCCCTCCAATTGCCGCGGATCCACGACAATTTGCCGTGGGAACGCGGCAAAGAGGAGTTCACTTCTAACAATTTTTCTGCAGGGTCTTCAGCTCTGCAAGATACAGCTTCTGAAATACTTAACTTTCTGTATTTTTCACCATATACCTGCTTAATTAAAAAAACAGTAAAAAGTTGGTTGAATTGTTAAAAATTGTTTAGACACTTGCATTTTAGGCACGTGTCTCTTCAATTCTTTACTTTTACTGTTGAAGAGTGCTGGAGGCAAGGTACGTGTTTGCATTGCATTTAGACTAGGACAAACTCCTTGCTTGATTTTCATGCTTTGAGTGTATCCTAGCTATATTTCTTGTACACTTGCACAATTCAATTTAAGGGCATACCCGTAAATAAGATAAGGTGGGGGAGGTCATTACCCTTTCCTTAGCCCGAAAACCACAATCCCAAGCACTCACTAAGCCAAGCCTAATTTAATTAAAAAAAAAGTAGACGTTGGCCCTAGGGACATCTCGGACTCATTTAGGAGATTATCCTAAGGGGGAAAAGTGTTGGAATTTAACTCTTGCAAAATCAGTGTCTAGGAAAGGGGTTGAGGGCCGAAAGCCCGAAGGTTGCTGGTTACTTAATTAAGGAACGTCTCCGACGGAAAACCTCCCACCAACCCTTACCCTTCCCTGGCTGATTAGCTTGTGGTTAGAGTCTACACTAAACCTCCTGTGGACAGTCTATCAGTAGGAGTCGTCTAGGTCTAAGTCTACCCTAACTTAGGTTAGAATTTTCTTTCTTTCTTTTGTTTGTTTGTTTGTTTGATTTTTATTTGTGATTGTGTGATATGGCTTACAATTACAATTCTTTCCATCCATATGTCACACACACTCCATATTCGGATAATTCCAACCCGGTGTTTTATAATATGCACCAACCACATACACCGGGTTGGCCTTATCCGAATCAATACGACCCATACACCCCATCTAATGATTATAATGTCCAAAATAATTTCAACTCTTCATCGAGTCATTGGGGATTCACTTACCCCGAGTCAAATTTTCAAAATCCTTGTCCATCATATTCACCTTGTCCATAATATTCATTTCCCGAGTCCACGTCATACACTCCTTTTTCTGAGCCTCCATTTGAAGACAAATCTGACTTATTAAGGAGTTTAGAAGCTAATTTACAGAGAGCTGAGCAAACACTTCCAGAACCATTTCCCTCTCCAGTTCCACAGTATTTTCAAGAGTCTTACTCAGTTCCACCATTTCCTAATGAACAACCATTTGTCATGGAAACGAGTAAAGATTTCTTGTGTGAGTCCACTCTTCCATCACCACACACTTTTGACTCACAATTTCACCATCACTTCCAAGACAACACTTCATCTTTTCATCCAAATAATGAAGTCATCAATTTTGAAAAGATGCTTGAAGACATGACCCATGCTCAAAATGCTCGTGCCCGTGACTTAGATTTGCTGATCCAAACTCTTCATTCTCATCCTATTTCTAAGGTCACTAGTCACTCTGTTAAAACCAAAGAGTCATGTAGTCTTGGAAGTTCAGATTCAATTTCAGCACATTCACCTGAACTTGTCCACACTTCTGAAAATCCAATTGATATATTGGCAAGTTTTCCTTTTTCTGAAATTGAACTTGACCATGATCCTGAACTTCCACTTGATGATTCCAATTTACTTCCTGATTCAATCATGACTTCCATATCCTTACCTGATTTCAATCCATTTCCAAAGTCAGAATTGAATCCAGTACCTATCTGTTGTGAAATTGAATCACCAATCTTTTATGATGATCACATTGAACTTGACCAATTTCATACTCTTGAAAATCCATTGATAAATTGGCAAGTTCACAATTTTCTGAAATTGAACTACATAAGGAATGTGATCTTGAACCCCAACTTAGTGATTCAATTCTTTTTCCTTATTCCATAATGACTCCGGTATCTTTACCTCATCAATCTTTTCCCGGAGTCAATCTTGGATCCTTTCACAATTCACAATGAAGTTGAATCATCCATCTGTGAGGATCATATTGAACTTGCCCAATTCTACACTTTTGAAGATTCTATTGACATTTTGGCAAGTTCTCCATCTTGTGGAATTGAACTCAATGAGAAATGTGACCTTGATTTTCTCGATCTTTTTACTTCTGAAACTGATTGTACAATTATTAAGGAAGATGTTGACTTAAGTTTTGAAGAATTGTACGGTGATGAGCTTGAATTTCTTAAAATTGGAAGTAAAGAGATATCACCCATATTAGGTCACATCCCATTGTTGGACAATGATTGTGGACTTGAGTTTTCATTTCTTGACTTGGACCCAATTTTTGAACTCACTTCGACTCCTGCACCATCACTTGACTTAATTCACTTCCCTGAGTCGGTGTTAGTTCCTGTTCATTCCGAGTCCAAGTCGACCATTCTATCATTTCATAATCCATTCTGGGACAAGGATCTTGATAAACTTGACTCTGAAATTATTTTAAAAATTGGAAATTAGATGGGGCATGTACATAATAAAGAGCCTTCATGCACACATCATTCTTGTGGGTCATATTTTTGCTATTTTTGGTGGGTTCCTGAAAACCCA
Organism: Agave tequilana; assembly: GCA_038442645.1. NCBI lineage: Eukaryota > Viridiplantae > Streptophyta > Magnoliopsida > Asparagales > Asparagaceae > Agave > Agave tequilana. The sequence goes on from JAVJIF010009403.1 coordinate 69,288, forward strand.
AAGAAAAGATGATTGGGCCATGTTTCGTGGACCAATCAGACCACCACCGGAACCACCACCTTCAGGTAATTTTTGTTCCTCCCCTTTCCATTTTGTTTCATGCATACATATATCATGATGCATTGAGGACAATGCATGAAATAAGTGTGGGGGAGGGTTTACTAACTTAGAGTTTTTAGAATTTCTTTCTTTTACACTTCTTCTAGAGTTTTAGATTTTCTTTCTTTTACACTTCTTTTAATAAATAATAATAAAAAACAAAAAAAAAACTTTTTGAAATAAGAGATAAAGTTTTGATCTATTTTTAAGAAAATTAAGATGTATCTTAGAGATTAAGAAAGCCTTAATTATGACATCTTAAATCTAGTTGAAGTAATAGATCTTGTTTGAAATTATAGGCTAAGTAAGTAAAATTGGTGAGATATTCTTATCTTGAATTTTTTGCCTTAGATAATATGCACTTCACACTTACACATTTCTTGGGATGGAACAAAGACCAAAATGCCATATAAATAAAAAAAAAAGAAAAAAAAATATATATATAATATAAGATCACTTATTAAGCTGGATAACTATGCCTCAAGAAGCATGGTTACTCACGCCTAACGGTGATCTCACTTATTAAGCTGGATAATTATGCCTCAAGAAGCATGATTATTCACGCCTAACGGTGATAATAAATAATCCCCCTTAGTTTTGTGGCCTTTTTTACTCGAGACCTTAAACCCGAGGGATGTTTTCTCATCTGGGGCCCTAAGACCGACTGGTTTGGGAGTCATCGGTTAAAGGCTCGTTACAAGGGTGAACTAGAAAGCCTAAACTAAGGGAAGAAAAGAGAAAAATAAAAAAAATAAATATATATAAATAAATGGCTTGATGGTTAGAGTTGAAATCCCAGAAATCTTCACTTACACGGTATGCATATTATCTAGGTTTTATGAAAGATAAAATATTCAATCCAATTTTGAATTCTTACCTTAATTAAAAACAAGATCTTGCATGGATACTAAGTTTAAGGAAGAATGATTATAGGTGGACTTATGACCTAGGATCACTTATATTTTTTCAAAATAGTTCGTAAACATATCTCTTATTCAAAATGCATTTTCAAAATACTAACATTTGTCTTCTTTCTTTATGGATTTTGTGGGTGTAATCCGCTGAAAACCCTCAGGAGACAACACTCCTCCTCTAGGGTAACCTAGAGGTTTAACGGCTTGTTGCACATGCTCAGTGCAATCGCGTCACCTGCGAAAGTGGTGTAATAAACTGGTAGTATAGATTTTCTTTTTCTTTGTTTTGCTCGGGACGAGCAAAAGAATAAGTGTGGGGGTGTGATTAGTATCCAATATTGCATATTTTACATCATAACTCCCATGCATATTACAAATAATATGTGATTTTTACTCCTCTTCTCTACATATTTGCAGGTACACACTTAATGGAGAGATATCCAAATAAATCACTTAATTAACATTAATTAAGTGATTAATCCATGATTAAGATAAAGCCAAATTCAAATCCAGATCTAGAGAGATCCGCGCGCCAATTGGAGAATCCAAGTAGTCCACGTGGCTAACAACCCAACAAGAAGATCTCACCAGAAAATCTGGGCTCAACGGCCCAGATCGCGCGGCTATCCCGCGGCAATCCGCGGCAGATCTAGGCCGTTGAGATCCCAGATTTTGTGGCAACAAACTTGATCTCGAAGATTCTCTCTTGGGCCTATAAATACCTCACTTGGACCTGCGTACAAAAACTGATCAGAGAAGAGAGAGATTAGTGTAAAGCTTGTAATTTTGTTAGTTTTTGTTTAGGGTTTGTAGCTCTCTATGATCTTCTCTTCCCTAGAATTCAATGTAAAAGAGAGTGATTGTGAGGGAGAGAGCTTGTGTAATCAAGGGTGACACTTGAAGCAACAAGGATTGATCCATCCTCCTTCCTCTACTTGAAGCTTGGTTCTAGTTTTCTTGCATTCTTTACATGCTTTCTTTATTGCTTTCTTTAATTCTTGCAATTTACTTCCATGCTTTGTTTTACCTTTCTTATGGCTTGTTCTAGCTAATTCCTTCTCCATGTACTAGTTTACCACTAGTTTAGCTTACTTCACTAACTCATGGGTGATTGCCTTTGTTAATCTTGCAAGTTGTATGATCTTCTCTTCTCCGACGGTTAAACCACCGTCTACCAAGTGAGAAAGTAATTAGGTCAACACGCGAGACTAATCCTAAGCCGATGGAGTGACAACATTAGGCACGCATTCGCTATCAAGGAGTCTAGTAAGTCTTGGCAAGCTAGCAAGGTAAGCTAGTCATGGATCTATTCTTTCTTTAAGTTTTCTTTCCTTTTCTTGTGAATACCACATCCACTTCTTGATTTCTTTTCCCACGACTTTTCCACCATGAACATATCCATCTTTTCTTTTAGTTTCTTTTGTATTTGATTCACTAAGTTTATAAGCAAGAGAAGAATACTCGTTTGTTCACTTCACTACCACACGTAAAGCTTCCATCGCGAGCTCTCCCTGAGATTCGACTCGGTATAGTCCTATACTATAGCGGAGACAAGAAAGGGTACATCAAATACATTTACTACATAATAAGTACACTTCTTGACCCAATCAGCAAGCAAAAGATAAGTGTGGGGGTGTGATTTGTCACATACATTGCATTTATGTTGTCACTTTACCATACTTGTTTGCTAATAAAATAATTGTCTTTTTCTTTGCTAAATGTAGGCCCAAATGCTCAAAGAAATAAATGAGGAACAAGCCCAAAAGCCCACTTTATTCTGAAATAATTCAGATTAAAATCGAAGTGAAGAAATCTGGGCTATCAAGGAGTTGAGAAAATCCCTCCTTGAATCGAGGAATCGGAGCCAAGAAAATCAAATGTTGATTCAGTCAGAGGTTGAAGAAGAAACAAGAAAATCAACCATATATGCGAGAATCCCTTCACCCCAGGAATCTCCCCCCTTTTGGTGTGGCCACCTGGCCACACCATTGCCGCAAAAACGCGGCAAAAGTCGCGTTTTTGCGGCAATCTTGGGGAGTTAGGGGGAGCGTTTGCTCCCCCGACCTCCCCGGGATCTTGGTTGTTGGGTTTTTGGCTATAAATACCTCTTTCAGCAAGGCAAAAAGCAGCGAAGACTAGGATTAAGTTTTGCATTTCTTTTATTAGGATTTAGGCTCTTGTTAGCTAGAAGCAAAATTGTAATCTTTCTTTTTAAGTTGTAGTCCAGTTTCAAGAACTTGTGAGAGAGAGAACTGAGAGCTTGTACTTGAAGGTTGAAGTGACAGCAATACAAAGTTGAGCCAATTTCTCTTCTACTTGCAGTACGGTATGGCTTATATTATGTCGTCGTTTTCTTTTTCTTTCTCCATGGGTAACTAAACTTCTTTCTGGGCTTGCTATCGAACTCTCCCTTGCTTTTTCTTTTCTCTTGTTTTTAAAAGGAAAAAGACCCTATGACTCATATGAATGCCTCTCTTTAAAGCCTTTCTTTTTGAAAGTGTTCTTGAAGGTACATGAGGATGGGCTTAGATAGTTGAATCCACAACTCTTTCTTGAACATCGCTCGAATCGTTTTTAATTAATGCTTGCTCTTCGCGCTTGATTTTTTAACATCCGATTCTCTGATTTCTTAAAAGAAAAAGACTCAACATCTTCTAACATCTTATGTGCTTTACTTAAAGCCTTCTAAAAAAAAGATTCAACTTGAAGTTTGGCAAATGAGCATTTGAGGGACTTAATATTTTAAGAAAAAAAATAAACAATTGAGTAGTAAGATAGTAAGCCCAGACTTGATTTCATATTATTAAACAACAACACAACTCGCAAGCTTTTTAAAATCATCTTCTCCAAATCGTTTTCTGAAAGTTGAAATTTCTCTTTTTCATCTCTTTTCCTTCCATTCTCTTTTTCTAAAAAAACTGACACACTTCTTTGTTTCTATTTACTTCACCGAAACGCTTCTATCGCATCCCTCCTCGTGGACTCGACCCGTTAGCCACAAGCTACACGGTACATTCTTAACTTCATTGGTTGTTTCATTTGTTTTAGCAATCAGAACCCCTTTTAGGCGTGAATACTTATGCTTTATTAGGTACAAATACCGAGCTTAATCAGAAGATTTTTATATATTTTTTTCTCAAACTTATCTAATCATCTTTCGCATAAATACTAAGGCTTACTTAGGCCAAAGTACCTAGCTAATCAATAATGAGATTTGTTCATCTTTCATAGATTTTTTTAATATATATAAGGCATAAGAATCTTTGTTTTTGAACCCTAAGTGTGTATGTGTATGAAGTGTGCATATTTCATTAAGGTAAAGATTAAGACTAAATTACTTTAACAAATTATCTTCCTAACCCTAAAAATCAAACAAATAATCTTATTTTGACCAAGTTTAAGAAATCCTAATTTTGATTTTCCTATTCCTTAAAATTGACTCAATTTCTTACAAAAAATATGTCAAAATATTGTTTCTAGTTTCAAAAAGTTTTTTTTAACAGTAAAGAAAAATGTTATTATTTTTTTTTAAAGTTTTTTTAGAACCCTCCCCCATACCTATCTCATGCATTGTCCTCAATGTATGAATTAATGCATAGAAGCATGAAAAAGAAGAAAGGGAAGGAAAATGTTACCTTAAGGTGGTGGTTCCGGTGGTGGTCTGATTGGTCCACGAAATGCAGCCCAATCGACTTTTCGTGGAGTTCGGAGGAACCCATCAGAAATCTCTCTAATATAACTCATTAAAATGATATATCTATAAAGGATTTTTATTAAAAACTTAACTCCATCTAATTTTCAACTTCCATAATTAATTTCGGAGTCAAATTTGTCAACCGCCTTGTCCCAAAATGGAGTGTGAAAAGATAGAATGATTGACTTGGACTCAGAAAGTATTGGAACTAATACCGACTCAGGAAAGTGACTTAAGTCAAGTGAAGGTTCAGGAGTCGAGGTTGGCTCAGAAAGTGGGTCCAAATCAAGAAGTTGAAACTCAAGTCTACATTCAGTTTTTAACAATGGAATGTGACTTAATATTGGTGATTCAAGTTCAAGAATGATAGGTGTGGGAATCAAAACTGACTCTAAAATATTACTCAAGTCGGGTAACAAAACAGGAGTCAATATTGATTCGGGAATTTGAGCTGGATCACAGATTTGAGAATCCAGGTCACATTTCTCATTGAGTTCAATGTCATAAAAATGAGAACTTACCAATTTGTCAATAGGACTTTGGAAAGTGTAAAATTGGTCAAGTTCAATATGATCATCAAAGATGGGTGATTAAATTTCATGATGAATTGGCACAGGATCCGATGTTGACTCGGAAAAAAGATTGAAATCAAGTGAAGACACCGGAGTCATTATTGAATCAGGAAGTAGAATTGAAATCACTAAGTTGAGGTTCAGGATCATATTCATTATCAAGTTCTATTTTAGGAAAGGAATAACTTGCCAAACTGTCAATATCATTTTCAAAATTTAGAGTTTGGGCAAGTTCAAATGATTGTTCTGAAATGGAACCTTAATTTTCAAAACAACATGACTCTTCGGCTCTAACAGAATGGTTAGTGACATCAGAACTAGTCAAACGGTGAGAACGTAGAGATTGGACCATGATTGGTAGTGAAAAGTGCATTTTTATCATCATATTTACCATCACATTTTCATATTTATTCATTTAAATCTGCACATTTATTAATAATTGTAATTTATTGTGTGCAGGCCTCGAATTATTAATTTAACAATAAATAAAGCTTAAAGAGCCCAAAAGCCCAGATCCAAGCCCATATTTGAAGCCCAAGAGTCAAAGTGCAAATATCAGATTGTCAAAGTGCAAATATACAAGGGCTAAAGTTGCAATTATTAAAGTTTAGGGAAGGATAGAATTCTACCCAACCCTAAACTCTTGCAGGATGTGCATAAAAGCCAAAGATAAGAAGGGAATTCGTAGATAAAAGATTTGAGATACTTGAGATCAAGGTAACTTGATTACTAAGTTATCTCGAAATCCCAAGATGGAGAGCCAGGATCACGCTTCCAGAAGCAAAAGCCCACATGGACGGACCAGGAGAGGCCACGCGCCAAAGCGCGTGGCCAGAAGAGCCAACTTTGCCGCAAATTTGCGGCAAAACTCTGGTTTTTGCGGCAAAATAGATGAGATCAAATCTCAGATTTCGTGGGCAACTTCATCCGGGACTCCTCGGCCTTCTGCACCTATAAATATCACCTGCAGTGCAACGTACAGAGGTCCAGCGTCCAGAGGCGAGCAAAGGGCCAAAGTTAGGGTTTTTAGGTTTTCTTTCCACCTTTGTATATTTTTTATTTTCTTTTTGTAAAAGCTGAGAGGAGATGATGTATTCATGGAGGAAGGGATCTGCTTGTACTGATGGTGACAGTCGGTGTAAGTGTTATTTTTTCACCATTGTTTAATAATCGAATCAAGGCTTGTTTTTTTATTCTTGTATTTTTCTAGTTTCTTTTATTCTTATTTTAATCTTGTATCTACTTTCTTCTATTTGTTCTCTAATGTCTTGCCCACCATGAGATCCAACTGCTTCGAGAATACCTAGCCGAAGAAGGAACCTTGACGGCCCAATGGCGATGAACAGGTCTTCATAGCTTGTTTTTCATTTCGTAGAGTAGATTAAGAAGGCGGACGATCCCATAAGCCGTGCTTGTACACCTTCCAAGAAAAGGGAAATCATCGCAACGGTTCAAACGGCAAGCAGACTAAAGAGATAAGTTTTCTTTCTTTTTCTTTTCTTTCTTTTTTGTAGATTAAATACAACTCATCTCCATATTCTTTTCTACCACCCATTGTAAATACCACTTCCTTTCTAACTTAACAAATAAAAATAAAAACTTTAGAGAAACTTGCTTAACGCTTCCATCGCAGTCCCTCCCTGAGGATCACGACCCGCATAGCCCTACTACCGCGGATTAGAACTGAGACTTGCACATATATTCTTAAAACTAACATATAATATTTTGTGTGCAGGAAAATTCAGTCAACAGACCATCATATCTATGTCACGATTATAAGCGTTTTGAGCCTGAGTCATGGCTTTAAGAATCTTTTCATAGTTGATTGGTTCATCGTTTTGTTGAAAAGATGAAGTGTTGTCTTGGAATTGGTGGTGAAATTGTGAGTCCATCAGATTTTGTGATTTTTGTTTGGACTCATGCATACTCATTTCCAAAATTGATGATTTTCTATTTTGGACTGGTGGAACTGAGTATGATCTTGGAAATACTGTGGACTAGGTGGATAAGGAGGACAAGTTGGTTGAAAATTAGACTCGGGGGAGATGAATCCCCACTGACTCTGTGAAGAGTTGAAATTATTCTGGAAATTATGGTTATAAGATTGGGGGCATGGGTTATATTGATTCGGATAAGACCAATCCGACACACTAGGTTGGTTAAAGTTATAATATGCCGGGTTGGTAATATTCGAAAAAAAGGTCGGTGTGTAATATGGATTACTATTAAAATTGGAAAAATTGTTATTATAAGCCATATCACACAATAAAATACAAACAAAGAAAAAAACAAACAAATAAGCAAAGAAATAAAAAGAAAAAATTTTAAACTAAGTTAGGGTAGACCTATGACCTAGATGACTCCTAACTGGTTAGACTGTCAACGGGAGGTATAATGCAGTCTTTGACCACAAGCTAATCAGCCAGGTCAGGGCAAGATTGGTAGGAGGTTATCCATCAAAGACGTTCCTTAATTAAATAACCACCAACCTTCGGGCTTTCGGCCCTTAATCCCTTTCCTAGACACTGATTTGGCAGTAGTCAAATTTCAACACCTTTCCCCCTTAGGATAATCTCCTAATTGAATCCGAGATGTCCCTAGGGCCAACGTCTACTCATTTTTAGTTAGGCTCGGGTTAGTGAGTGTTTGGAATCTGATTTTTGGGTCAAGAAAGGGTGATTAAATCCCCAGCTTATCTTGTTATGGGGTGGTGCCCTTAAGATCAGTTTGTGCAAGTGTACAAGATATGCAAACAAGATTCACTCAGAGCAATGTAAATCAACCAAGAGATGAGTCCTATTCTAAATGCAATGCGAACGTACCTTGCTCCTGCACTCTTCAACAGTAAAGTAAATGAATTGAAAAGACACGTGCCTAAAATGCAAACGTCTAATCAATTTTTCAAACTTTTCAATAAGTATTTTACTGTTGGTTTATTAGCAGGCTCCTGGTGATGTCATACAAGAAATAAAGTTTGCAGAAACTCTAATTTTGCAAAGCAAGCAGCCCTGCAAAAAGCCAGTCAGTAGTGAACTCTTCCTTGTCGCGAAACCGCGGCTAGAGCCGAGCAAACGCGACAATTCAGAGGGTACTTGATCTCTGTTTTCTGGAACAGAGGCCTAAGACCACTTATATGTTACTGCAATCTTTTTTCCTACTTTTCCTACCCTATAACCTGCAACAGAGAAGAAAAAATCGTTTTAGTTCTAAAAATTCAATAAAAATCGTTACCCTCCCCGGCAACGGCACCAAAATTTGATTGAGCTTGAACTTGCACAAAAAAATACAGTATTTTAGAACTTTAAAATAGAGATGTGCAAGTTCTCAATTCTACCGCAATAGCAAGTGGCTATGCGGGTCGTGATCCACAAGGAGGGTAAGCGATAGAAGCATTCAAGGTTTGTATTGAAATCTTTGTGAAAAAAATGAAGGTTCTTCTTTGTTTTAAGAAATGAAAATGAAAAGAGTTAGGTTAAGTTAGAAAGAAAGCGATAGATGGAGAAGGTGGAGAAAAATGGAGAATGATTATTTATAAAGAAATAGAAAATGAGTGATGAAAGAAGTGGGTGATGGTGAATTAAACTAAAGAAAAAGAAAAGAAAGAAGATTAAAGAAATACTTACCTAGTTTGATTGATGACTTACCTAGAACCCTTGCATGTTCTATCTTACTTCGGAGGCGTTCAACACATAAGCCATAGGATCGAGCTCAGTCCCCAGTCGCATTACATCATCAAGACGAACAAGCATGAAATGATACGGAGTCTTGAGGAGGAGAACATTATCATGAATTATCGTTGGCACTCACACAAACATTGTTATACTGATGCTTCTGGATTCACTTGCATGCTCATTAAAATCAAAAGAGGTAAAGTAGAAAGAAGAAGAAGAAAACAAAAGGTAAAGACGGACATAAAAAAAATTACCTTTTATTGCTTGCAGAAACGATGGAAGAAAGGAGGAGGGTATATCGGTGTCACTCTCAACATAAGCCTCTCTCTCTTACTTACATGAATCTCAATCTAACCTAAGCTTACATACAAATTTAAATTACATAAAAAGAAAACGAAAACCTATACTATAAAGAGTAAAAAACTGGACTAATTCTTATCTCTGCATGGTCGTCCTCTGGAGGCTCTGAAAATCCCAGTATTTATATGCAAAACCCAACCTACAGGATCATATGAAGATAGGGGGAGCAAACGCTCCCCCTAACTCTCCAACAGAGCCGCGGAGGCCGCGTTTTCGCGGCCATGGTGTGGCCAGGTGGCCACACCCTGTTGGTGATGCTCCCCGGTTTCTTGATTTGTAATTATCTTTATCTGGATTTGCAGTTTATGTCCGATATTTTGACGAAATGACCTTTGATCCTTGGCTTCAACCGATCGATTCAGGGAGGATTCTTCTCAACCGGTTTTCAACCTCTCTAATATGCCAAGATTTAGCCTTGATTCCTTGATTTCGAATTTATTCTGAATTAAGTCAGGATTTGGTGGGCTTTTGGGCTCATTTCTCTTCACTCTCCTTTAGGAATGGGTCTGCAAATAAATTAAACATTTAATTAGGAAAATGCAGAGTTTATACTATAATAAGTAGGAGAATATGATATTAAATGTGCAATATTAGTGACCAATCAGAAAACATTACCGATACGGGAGATCGGTACGAATACAGGAAAATGACACAGTTTTGAAAAATAGTATAAGTACAGGCTTCAAACTCTTCACAGCCATCAAGAAAAGGATAATAGCAGATTTATCCAGTAGACAAATGGGCATGCAAACAAGCATACATTCAAGCGAAGCTAAACAATCTAGAGTGAGGCTAACGCACAAATCTAAACGCTATCACGCCCGGTATAGTTACTGCTCGCACGATAATGTACAACAATTCTCGTGGCGTAACTACACACGGACAGAGTTAGCGATAGAGCGCTGAGCACTAGACTCGCTTACCAGGAAGAGAATGAGAGCTTGGACGCTGAACGCAACCCAAAGGTTGGGTATAGAAAGCTCGGAGGCATAACGCAGCCCGAAGGCTAGGTATATTACATGCAGGAGATGTTAGTACCACGTAAGCACACATATAAACATGATAATAACTAGATTACCGTGGAGTGATGAAGCCCGGAGGCTGAGTGCAGAGCCTGGAGGCTAAATGCAACCCGATGGTTGGGTATAGTACCTACAGAAGTATTAGTGTCGAACACGCACATGTAATAAAGCTGTAATGGGTAACATCACATGCATGGTACATAAACAGGAATTTAACTACAATAGTACAAGTAATCTTCTCAGAGTAATACATGTACAGTCTTGGGCACTTGGTTACATACAAATATAGTAGCACGGTACATAACGCAATACAATATACAAGCAGGGTAAAATACATGAATCCACAAAACATAACTCAACCCGTCGAAGCGGGGAGACCCAACAAAATGGTGAGGACACTCACCTAAATCCGCAGAAAAGTTGTGAAGTCCGAAATCTCAGAAACTCGCACACATGCCATAAAATATTAAAATATATATAAATATTTTTAGAGAGAAAGATAATAATAGAGAGGAAAGAGAGAAAAAAGAGTAAGATTAGAGAGAGAAAGAAAGAGAGCTAGAGAGAAACATAATTTAAAGAGAGAGATGGAATGAAAGAGAGAGAGAGGTAAGAGAGAAATAGTCGAGAGAGAGGATTGAGAGAGAGAGAGGAGGGAAACGGAAGAGAGAGTGATAGAAAGGAGAGAGAAAGTGAGAGCAAAAGAGAAAGAGGCTGGCCGGCCTCTGGTGGCCGGCCTCTGGCGACCGGCTAGGTGGCTGCCAGCGACGGCCCTGGCCGGTGGCAGTCCAATAGAGAGAAGAGAGAGTAGAGGCCTGGAGAGAGGGGAGCTGCATAGCCCCCTTGCTAACGCACAGGGGAGGATCCAGGGACCCCATGGCCCAGGTGGGGCCCAGGCTTGGCCGGGGAGGCCACACTGGCTGTACGCCAGCCCAGGGTGGCTGGTGGCGGCCCGACCAACCGAAAGGAGGAGAGGGAGGTGGAGAAGGATGGCTCTGATGGTGGTTTTAATGGTGGTTATGAATTTTAGGGAAAGGAGGTGAAATTGGAGATGGAGAAGTGAAATTGGAGGTTATGGAAGTTGGATTAGGGTGGTGGGAGTGGTGATAGTGGTGTTGGATTTGGAGAATTGGGAGATGATGGTTTTGATGATGATGATGAAGAAGAAGATGGTGGTGGAGTTGGTGTTGGAGATGAGGAGAGGGAAGGAGATAGGGGAGAAAAATGGTGGTGGAGTTGGTGTTGGAGATGAGGAGAGGGAAGGAGATAGGGGAGAAAATGGTCGGAGTGGGCTCGCCGCCGGCCATGGGGATCACCGAAGGTGGTCAGCATGGGCCCAGAGTGGTCGTCGCCCACATGGAGAAGAGAGAGGGAGAGAGGAAGGGGAGAAGGAAAAAGAAAAAGGAAGAGAAAAAGAAAAAGAAAAAGAAAGAAAGAGGGAGAAGTAAGTAAAGTGAGGGGAAGAAAATGAAGGGGTGTAGGTGGCCAAGTAAATGAAGGGGAGTAGGTGGCCCACGTGGGGTGTAGGCAGCAGATGTGGGGAAAAGATGAAGGAAAGAAAGAAAGAAAGAAAGAAAGAAAGATTCCAAAAATAATAATATTATAATATTGTCGGGAAATATCGACTATTCCAGAAAAATTTTCAAAAATACGCAGAGACAGAAAACATCATTCTGAGGAATAATATGAAATTAATTTTAGAAATAAAATCTCATTTTTAAAATAAAAATCCTGAAATCTACCAGCAATACATGCTGACACCTAATCTGGCTGAGTTTTGATAAATTCAGAAAATTCACCAAAAATAAATTAAAAATCTTGGAATCGACTAGCGATACTGGTCGACACCTAAACCGGTCAAACTTTGATAAATTTAGAAAAATCTCAAAAAATGTATTAAAGTAAAAAATGTGATTCAAAGAAGCTATATGAAAGCAAAATTTAAAAATTCAACTCTGGTAGTAAATTAAAAACCCTGGAATCGACCAGTGATACGGTCGATACTGAATTTGAAGATTTTACAAATTAATTCGGAAAAATTTCAGAAAATCATGAAAAATCTAAAATATTAAAAAATAATGCTTGAAACTGAAATCGATCAAATTTGACTATCAGAAAAACTAAATCAAGCAATACATTAGGATCGGGTCCCCTGTTCAGATTAGGGCTGACTCGGAGTCCACGAATCCGGATCCAATGCAAAACAATCACATAAATAATTACAAAACAAAAACAATTACCGAATTTTATTTTCAAACTTGAAAAGCTTCGTATGGTTTAAAACAAACTCCAAGAGCATGGTATGAAAGACTTGGTTATTTTTTTTGCTGAAAATAATTTTATTAAAAGCAAAGTTGATATCACCTTGTTTACAAAGCATGTAAATAATGATATCTTGATAGTGCAAATATGCGTTAGTAATATCATTTTTGGATCTCCTAATGAAAAACTTTGTAAGGATTTTGAGCTATGCATAAAGAAAGAGTTCGAAATAAGCATGATGGGGGAGCTCAACTATTTTCTTAGACTCCAAATCAAGCAAAGGAGTGATGGGATCTTCGTCAATCAAAACAAATATACAAGAGAGCTTATCAAGAAATTTTGACTAGAAGATGTGAAGATTAGCAAGACTTTCATGGCTACCGCAGTCAAGCTTGATAAGATTAAATAAAGTAAAAATATTGACATTAAACTCTATCATAGTATGATTGATAATTTGCTTTACTTGACGGCTAGTAGGTCAGACATTATATTTAGTATTTGTTTGTATGCTAGATTTCTATCTTATCCTAAAGAGTCTCATTTGATTGCGTTAAAATGCATTATTAAATATCTTAAGAGCACTATTGAAATGAGCTTGAGGTTTCAAAGACCGAACAATTTTTTATGACGAGTCATTCGGATGTCGACTATACTGGTGGTAGAGTGGGTAGGAAGAGCACTAGTGAAACTTGTCAATTTCTTAAAAATTACCTTATTTCATGGTCTTTCAAGAAATAAAATTTCGAAACCCTCTCAACCGCTTTAACGAAGTATATTGCGGTTGAAGCTTATTGTGCAGAAGTCCTTTGGATGAAATATACTCTCCTTAATTATGATTTGCATTATGACTATATTAAAATATTTTGTGATAATACTAGTACTATTCGTATGACCAAGAATGCAAATCAACATACATAGAGATTCAATATCACTTTCTTAGAGACCATTATGAGAATTTAGATAATGACCAAGTACATACTCTCTTTTTACCAATTTTCAATTGGTCGATATTTTCACTAAACCTCTTGACTACAATAGATTTTCTTTCATTTGTGGTGAATTAAATATTTGTATGATGGATACATTATTTTTTTTAGTTTATGAGTTTCCTTAGTTTTATGAATTTTCATGATAATTTTAAAAAAAATATTGATTTTTTAATTGGTATCTTGTAAACTTTAAAAATATACTACTTTCAATTACTATTTTCAATTGGTATTTGGTTTTTATTAATATCTCTTTTTGATATATGTCAAAAAGTGGAGAAGATTTATGAGTTATTTTGTTTGAGAATTTATGAGTTATTTTGTTTGAGATTGAGTTATTATTTGAGATTAAGTTATGCAATTAACCCCTTATTCATTCTCATATTTGTATGCAATGTTTCTAATGTTTATTTATTGGTATCATTTTTATTGGTATCTTACTATTTATCTGCATACTTACGTATTAGTGGTTAGAGGCATAGAAGGAGGTTGGCCCGTATATGCATAGTGTTCTATATTGTCCAACTTATTTATATATGTATATGACTTGCTTTAATATTAATATACCTTTAGTCATGAATGCTTGAATTTGATAGATAAGCATAATTTCTGGGGGAGATTGTTCGCCCAAGGGTACACTCTCTAGTTTTGTTTTGATGATTTCAAACCACATGAAGTTTTAAAGTACTAATCAAGTTCTAACGTTTATAAGCTTACAGGGATCAAGAGTTTAGAGTATGCTTATTCTTCCACAAAAGGAAGGTTTATAGAGATCAAGTTGAGTCAAGGAAGGGATTCAAGTATGGATAATCAAAATGTGAATTTTGAAGAAGCCCTCTTTTATGAAGACTTGAAGCTTAGTGATTAGTCTACAATTATGCATTATTATATCGCATTCCCTACCGTTTTATGAATAAATTGTCGGTCTAACCTATGTTTTCGTCTCTTTTGCAGATAAATCAAAAAATTAAGGGCAAAGAAGTAATAAGAGCTTAATTAAACCTATTTTCAGGTTATTAAATCCGGATTTCTTGGAGGCCAACCAAGGGAACTTCTAGAAGATGTATTGAACCTAGACCTTTGCGCACGTCAGACGAAGATCCAGACGAATATACCCGAAACTGAATATACCAAGAAGGTCCTTGAAGCCCGGAGATGTTTCTCGCCAAAACCAGGGATTTAACTCCCTCGTTTTGCCACAAAAACGGGGCAAATGCCGCATTTCTGCGGCAATCTGGTAGGACCGTGGCCCCGTTTCGTCTTCTGGAACCTACTTTTGCCTATAAAAAGGGCAGGGGTTGGTCAAAACGAAAAGAGATTTAGATTTTAGGCTAGGTTTTCTCTCTTTAGTGCAGGGTAGTGTAGGTGTTCTTCCTTTCTTTTCTTTTGTATTTGTATTTCCTTTTTAGATCTTATAGTAGGGCTGAGAGATTCAGAGAGAGATAGAGAAGAATTGATGTAATAGATGGTGACGATTTATGTAAAGGTGCCTCCTTTCTTCTCCATTGTAATCTTCTCCATCTTCTACATGATGCTTAGCTATTTTTTTCTTCTCATGGCAATCTAACTACTAACCACTAACCATCTAACCACTTACTTGATAATCCATATGAATCTAGTAGCCTCTACAAGGCCTTGCTCTTGCAAGAGCCATTGATGACTCATGATGATGGATTCTAACATTCTAACATTTCTAACACCTAACTCACTAACTTGCTAACTTGCAATTCTAACTTTATTTTATGCTCATCTCTAACTGGTTTTGATGATTTAATAGTAGCTTGCAACTTGTTATGTAGTATGGATGTGTTGTTTGAATATAGAAGAACAATCTTATGGGTCATGCTCTGTATTGTCTCTTGAAGCTAAGAATTATCGATGGCCAAGGATCCATGTAAGGCAACTATCACTAAGAGGTTAGCATAGTTAGTGGAGCAATTAGTAGTTAGTAGCCATGAGTTTTCTTTATTCTTATTTTAAAAGTCAATTTCTAAAACCTTTTCTTATTTTATTTTCTTTTATCTCTCATTTTCTACTTTCTTGTTTTGCTTTACCAATTCACAATCATTTCTCATTTGTTTTCTTTGCCATTTTCATCGCCTTCTCCATCTATCACTTCTGGATTTCTTCACTTTTATTTTCTTTTTCATTCTTTAACAAAGAAGAATTGTTAACAACCGACGTGACCATAGACTGTTAATGCTTCTATCGCCTCCCGTCCTTGTGGATTCGACCCGTTGAGCCAATGCTATAGCTGAAGTATCGAGGGAATATTAGCACATACACGCTTTTCATTGATTTCATAAAATACATGTTTAGGAGTGCTAGTTCCGCTCCGATGACTTTGGCAACTCTTTATTAGATTTTAGTATGTTTAAGTTTTGGTGTTGAATTGATGCTCAAAGAAGAAATACATGTAAGTTCACCTAGAGTGGGGGTGAATAGGTGATGGCTAATCTAATGGTCACTTAATGCCAAATGATGCGGAAGCTAAAACTAATTATGACCAAATTAAATCTTTTACACTAAACACCACGTATAACCAAAGAGTGTTGCCGAATTCCCCACGAAGGGCTCTGGACAAACTCCTCTAGATTCCCCTTGAATGGGTTGAGGTGCCGCGTTGGCTCTCTTGGTTGAATACAAGTGTTAGCAACAATCCCACGCAAGTATATCAATTAAACACAAGGAATATATCAAGCATATAAAGATGAACAATAAAAGTATGCAAGATATAAAGGAGATAGAGAGAGAGAGAGAGAGATGGCAATCGCAAACACAAGAGTATGTTTTGAGGTTTGAGCACACTTGCTCTACATCCCCGCCTTCGACACACGAAGGATTTCCACTATGCAAGATCCCAATGGATCTCTCCTCGGTGCCGCAACACCTACAAGCCCTCGGACTCTCTAGTCCCTTACACACCGCAAGCCCACCGGCTCGCCGAGGCCGCACCTCAAACCACCGAGTTCACACAAGAACTCTAAACCACCGCGAGCACACTTGCCCGCCTCCGCAAAGGAACAAATGAAGTCTTTGGTGATCACAACACTTTGATCACCTAAAAGCTCTCACTACAACACACCTATAGGATGAATAATCAATGGATAGCTCAAGTGTGGTGTGAGAAAAACAAGGATGAAAGCTATGGTGAAAAACTCAAGAAATCTCTTTTAACACACTCTAAATAAAACTCCCGTTTTGATTGGAAGTATTAGCTCTCTATTTTGTAGAGAAAAACCTCTGGAATGAATGGGAAAAACTGGCTCTAAGAGTCTCCAAAATCTTGGCTCAAAACAATGACCAAACCCCCAAATTTATAGGCCAGAAAAATATAGCCGTTGGGGTCTGTCAGAGCTGCCGGTCGACCCGTGCGGTCGACCGCCAACGGTCGGATTTCTGACCGTTGGAGCCACGGTCGACCGCCCGGGTCGACCGAGCACCTGGAGCAGAGAATCAATTCTCTGTCGGTCGACCCGTGCGGTCGGCCGGGATTTCCAGAGAGCAAGCTCTCTGGAGCGGTCGACCGGCACGGTCGGCCGTCCTCCAGTGCACAAAGGCGTGCACGTCTGTGCACGTCGGTCGACCGGGCCGGTCGACCAACTTCAGGATTAGTCGACTATAAAAGGTAGTAAGTCGACTTATCCGAAGCCTGAAACAATTTTCTGGGATTAAAAAGTTAGTCTTTTTGGCTCAAATAAAATCCCATAAAATACTTAAAAAATCTACAAAAATAGTTTAACCAATATACTTTGATATACAAACATGCTTGCACAAAATCAAGGCATGTTATAAAAGATTGGACTATTTTTGTAACTTGGAAATATTTGGCTCATGATAAAAAACTATTTTTCCAAAACAATATTTTTCTAAAATATGTTTTTCCAAATCTTCATCAAATACAAAAACAAGATATACTATTAAAGCATAGTGTGTATGGATATGATCCACTACACAATCAAGATGAAATATCTATGTTTTTAACATTAAGCTCTAAATAAGGTTTTGGTTGAAAGATATGTATAAATGAAAACACCAAAAACCAATTATGTATTTTTCTAAAAAGAAAGTCTTTTCTAAATCTGAAAATTCTTTTATGAAAAGACAACTAAATCAAGAGTGTGTGTGATATATACTTGAGCAATCCACCAACTATTCTATCCTTTACATTTTAACTAAAAACAAAAAATCTTATACCTAGACACAAGCCTTGATCTTGAAGTCTTCCCTTGAAGTCTTCTCATCTTCTTGACTTGGTCCAAGCTTGATCCAAAAACTCATTGGATCACACCGTGCTAGCTCCAAATCTTGACATTTTATCCTTTGTTGAGCTATGCACCTACTAAGATCTTGATAATGAATCTGTCACTAATTAAACACAAGATCATTAGTAAACATAACTTCATGAGTTGATTGATCGAGTTTTTACCTGCACACAAAAATAAAGATGTTAGATTTAGAAGTAGTTGTGCAAGGTTCTCAATTCTAATCCGCGGTAGCAGTGGCTATGCGGGTCGTGATCCTCAGGGAGGGACTAGCGATGGAAGCGTTTAAGTAAGATTCTCTAAAAATTATTTTCTTTTATTATTTAAAATGGTATATGATATTTACAATGAGAAGGTGAAAAGTAAATTTGAGAGAGATGGAGATCTAAACTAGAATTAGAAAGAAAGAAAACTATACAGACATACCTCTTCTACCTTGCTTACCTTTGATCCGTGCGATGACTTACCTTGTCTTGGAAGGCGTACAAGTATGGCGTATAGGATTGTCCACCTTCTTAATCTACACTACGAAAATAAAAGACAAACTAACGAAGGTTTGTTCATCTCCATAGGCCATCAAGGGCTCTTCTTCGGCTAGGCAGTCTCAACGCAATTGGGTCTCATGGTTCACAAGACATTAGAGAGAAAATAGAAGAAAACAAGAACAAAAGAAACATAAGATTAAACAAGAATAAAGAACATAAACAAACCTCAAGTGGATTTCATTAACAATGGAAGAAAAGTAGGCTTACACCGCTGTCACCTCAGTACAAGCATGGACTCCTTCCTCCATGAAAGCTTCCTCCACTCTCAGTTACAAAATTTACAAAAGAAAAACGAAAATAAAATCTAACCTAAATTACAAGTTAGCCTAAGAAACCCTAGAATTTGCTCCCTATTTTCTGTACGCCCTTCTCTGTTGCTCTGCATGGGTATTTATAGGAGCTGGAAGAAGTAGAGTCCCAGTACAACTCTGTCCTGCAACTTGTTATCATGTTGATCACCGAATATGTCTTATCTGCTGATTGAATTGGAAAGTATGATCAACATAAGAGTTGTAGGTCTTCAAGTCTTCTTTCTGGAGCATCTTGAATCATCAGATTTGCATATCTGTAGCAAACGTTATGATCTGAATACTAAAATATGTACAGTCTGAATCCGAATTTATCTTTAAACTCTTCTCCTTTTATCTTTAGGATTGTCTTGCAAGCAACGAGGGTTGAGTAGAAGTCCATCCCTTTTCTTTTTGTATTTGCAACTATTGGCCATGGGCTTGCAACTTTGACATTTGGTAATTGCAACTTTGCATTGGGCTTGGACATGGGCTTCTTTTGGGCTTCTGGGCTTCTTTTTGGGCTTTATTCTTTATTTTTTATTTACTCAAGGCCTGCACACAATAAATCATAAAATATTAATAAATGTGCAGAATTATATGAATAAATATGAAAATGTGATGGTAAATATGATTATAAAAATGCACTTTTCACTACCAATCACACCCCCACACTTATCTTTTTGCTCGTCCTCGAGTAAAAATCAAAGAGAAAAAGAAAAATTAATCTAACCTAACTCACTTTCGTAAGAATCACGGTTGCACTTAGCATGTGCAACAAGCCGTTAAACCCCTAGGTTACCCTAGAGGACGAGTGTTGTCTCGTGAGGGTTTTCAGCGGATTACACCCACAAAATCCATAAAAAGGAAATATTTGAAATACTTTTGAAAAGACTAAGTAGTCTATAAGTTTTTAGGATCCTCATTTTTATTCATTCTTAGACTTAGTCTTTATAAAGTAAATTGTTTTCATTTTAGGTAAGGGTCAAAATTGAACTTCTAATATAGTCTTTTCGTTACCCTAAGTCATATGCATCCTTATGAATTTATACTAGGAATTCCTTAACTTGGACTTTCATGCCTCTTTATTTTTTTCTTCTTTTTTTTTAAATATGTATAACTCATCTAATTTTCTTTCGTGTAAGCATCAAGGCTTCTTGAGGCCCTCATACCTAACTAATTGATTATTAGATGTGTTAATACATATATTATATTTCTTAGTCTTCTTAGGCTTTCTAATCCACCCATGTAGCGAACTTAAAGTCGGTGGCTCCCAAACCGGTCGGCTTTAGGGCACCAGGTGAGAAAACACCCCGCGGACTCAAATTCGAGTGAACTAGGCCACAAAACTAAGGACTTTATTTGTAAACTCACCTTTAGGCGTGAATACTTATGCTTCTTGAGGCACATGTATCCAGCTTAATTGATGATTATTATTTTTTTTATTTAATAATTTTTTTTTATGAGGCACAAGGGTCTTTGTCTTAGAATCCTAGATATGCATTAGGTATGCACATTTCATTAAGGTAAAAATTAAGACTAACTACTTATTCAATTTCTCCTCCTATACCTAAAAATTTAACAATTTATTTATTTTGACCAAGTTTTAGAAATCCTAATCATGATTTTCTTAATTCTTAAGACTAACTTAGATTTCTTTCAAAAGATAAGTCAAAATATTGTCCTTTTTATAATATATATTTTTTTTTAGCAAATTTTGGTTAGTTTCTAACTATGTCTAACTATGTCAGTATGTTAGTAAAGCCCACCCCCACACTTATCTCATGCATTGTCCTCAATGTATGAATGAATGCATATATGCATGAAAAAGAACAAGGGAAGGCGAAAGTTACCTTAAGGTGGTGGTTCCGGTGGTGGTCTAATTGGTCCACGAAATGCGGCCCAATCAACTTTTTGTGGAATTCGGGGGAACCCACCAGAAATTTTTCTTATATAACCCACTAAAATGTATGTATTATTATCTTTTAAAATTTCCACCCCATCAAATTTTCAAATTTTATAATAAGTTTCAGAGTCAATTGTGTCAACCTCCTTGTCCCAAAATGGAGTATGAAAAGATGAAATTATTGACTTGGACGTGGGAAGTACGGGAATGAATACCGACTCAGGAAAGAAACTTAAATCAAGTAATGGTTCAGGAGTCGGGCTAGGTTCAGGAAGTGGGTCCAAATCAATAAGTTGAAGTTCAAGTCCACAATATTCTTCCCATAAAGGAATGTGACTTAATGTTGGTGATTCAAGTTCAGGAATGATAGGTGTGGGAATCAAAACTGACTCTAAAAGATTACCTAAGTCGGGTAACGAAACAGGAGTCAACAATGATTCGGGAATTTGAACTTGATCACAGATTTGAGAATCTAGGTCACATATCTCATTCAGCTCAATATCATAAAAATGAGAACTTGTCAATTTATTCATGGGACTTTCAAAATTGCACAATTGGTCAAGTTCAATATGATCATCAAAAATGGGTGATTCAAATTCATGATGAATATGAACAGGATCCAATGTTGACTCGGGAAAAGTGAAATCAGGTGGAGACATTGGAGTCATTATTGAATCAGTAATTAGAATTGAATCATCAGGTGGGAGATCATGATCATATTCATGCTCAAGTTCTATTTCAGGAAAGGAAAAACTTGCCAAGTTATCAAAATTTGAAGTTTCGGCAAGTTCACATGATGGCACTGAATTAGAATCTTGTTGTCCAAAGCAACTTGGTTCGTCGGCTCTAAGAGAGTGGTTAGCGATATTAGAATTGGCTGGACAGTGAGAACACAAAGATTGAACCATCATCTCTAGTTCATGCTCACGAGCTAATCTAGCCTGAGTCATGGCTTCAAGCCTCTTTTGTGATTGGACTTGGAAAAAGGAAGTGTAATCGTGATGAAGTTGTGAGTCGGTGGACTCACGCATCATCATGTCTAAGATTGATGGTGGTTGTTGCTTGGACTCGTGCATACTCATCATTTCCCGGATAGATGGTTTTCTATTTTGAATGGGTGGATCTGAGTATGAATCTTGAGAATATTGTGAACAAGGTGGAGACGGAGGACAAATTGGTTGAGAATTAGACTCGGGGGAATCGAAACCCCATGAACTCTGTGAAGAGTTGAAAGCATGAAAATTATGGTCATAAGATAGGGGGTATGGGTTATAATCATTCGGATAAGACCATTCCGGCACACTAAATTGGTCAAAGTTATGATATGCCGGGTTGGTAATGTCCGAAAAAGAGTTAGGTGTGTAATATGGATTAAAGTTGGAAAAATTATTATTATATGCCATATCACACAAAACAAACAAAAGAAAAAGAAAACAAACAAATAAACAAACAAAAAAGAAAAATTCTAATCTAAGTTAGGGTAGACCTATGACCTAGACGACTCCTAACTGGTTAGACTGTCCACGGGAGGTAGGGTGCGGACTTTGACCACAAGTTAATCAGCCAGGTCAGGGCAAGAGTGGTGGGAGGTTTTCCGTCAAAGACGTTCCTTAATTAAATAACCACCAATCTTCGGGCTTTCGGCCCTCAATCCCCTTCCTAGACACTGATTTGGCAGGAGTTAACTTCCAGCACTGTTCCCCCTTAGGATAATCTCCTAATTGAGTCCGAGATGTCCCTAGGGCCAACGTCTACTAATTTTAAGTTAGGCTTGGGTTAGTGAGTGCTTGGGATATGATTTTTGGGCTAAGGAAGGGTGATGAAATCCCCAACTTATCTTGTTAATGGCTTATGCCCTTAGAATAAATTTGTGCAAGTGTACAAAATATGTAAATAAGATTCACTCAAAGCATCAACCAAGAGAAGAGTCCTATTCTACATGCAATGCGAACGTACCTTGCTCCAGCACTCTTCAACAGTAAAATAAAGGAATTGAAAAGACACGTGCCTAATATGCAAACGTCTAATCAATTTTTTATCTTTATCAACAAATATTTTACTGTTGGTTAATTAGCAGTGTACAGGTTATCACAGAACAAATTGGAACAGAGCAGAAAACAAATCTTGCAATTTTTAGCAACCTGCAGAAATTGCAGTTAGTAGTTCACTACTAAGGCCGCGTTTGCGCGGCAGATGAGTAGGCTCTGCTGCTCTGCCTTCTAGGGCAGAGGCACAGAGTTGCTATATGTTCACTTCTGCTGTTGTTTTTCTGTTCTCCAAACCTGCAAACAGAAAAGAATAAACGAATTAGTTAATAATTTTTTTTTATTATTAGAGAATAACTTACCGTCCTTCCCCGGCAACGGCGCCAATTTGTTGATCGAGTTTTTACCTGCACACAAAAAAAAATGTTAGATTTAGAAGTAGTTGTGCAAGGTTCTCAATTCTAATCCGCGGTAGCAGTGGCTATGCGGGTCGTGATCCTCAGGGAGGGACTAGCGATGGAAGCGTTTAAGTAAGATTCTCTAAAAATTATTTTCTTTTATTATTTAAAATGGTATATGATATTTACAATGAGAAGGTGAAAAGTAAATTTGAGAGAGATGGAGATCTAAACTAGAATTAGAAAGAAAGAAAACTATACATACATACCTCTTCTACCTTGCTTACCTTTGATCCGTGCGATGACTTACCTTGTCTTGGAAGGCGTACAAGTATGGCGTATAGGATTGTCCACCTTCTTAATCTACACTACAAAAATAAAAGACAAACTAACGAAGGTTTGTTCATCTCCATAGGCCATCAAGGGCTCTTCTTCGGCTAGGCAGTCTCAACGCAATTGGGTCTCATGGTTCACAAGACATTAGAGAGAAAATAGAAGAAAACAAGAACAAAAGAAACATAAGATTAAACAAGAATAAAGAACATAAACAAACCTCAAGTGGATTTCATTAACAATGGAAGAAAAGTAGGCTTACACCGCTGTCACCTCAGTACAAGCATGGACTCCTTCCTCCATGAAAGCTTCCTCCACTCTCAGTTACAAAATTTACAAAAGAAAAACGAAAATAAAATCTAACCTAAATTACAAGTTAGCCTAAGAAACCCTAGAATTTGCTCCCTATTTTCTCTACGCCCTTCTCTGTTGCTCTGCAGGGGTATTTATAGGAGCTGGAAGAAGTAGAGTCCCAGTACAACTCTGTCCTGCAACTTGTTATCATGTTGATCACCGAATATGTCTTATCTGCTGATTGAATTGGAAAGTATGATCAACATAAGAGTTGTAGGTATTCAAGTCTTCTTTCTGGAGAATCTTGAATCATCAGATTTGCATATCTGTAGCAAAAGTTATGATCTGAATACTAAAATATGTACAGTCTGAATCCGAATTTATCTTTAAACTCTTCTCCTTTTATCTTTAGGATTGTCTTGCAAGCAACTAGGGTTGAGTAGAAGTCCATCCCTTTTCTTTTAGTATTTGTAACTATTGGCCTTGGGCTTGCAACTTTGACATTTGGTAATTGCAACTTTGCATTGGGCTTGGACATGGGCTTCTTTTTGGGCTTTATTCTTTATTTTTTATTTACTCAAGGCCTGCACACAATAAATTATAAAATATTAATAAATGTGCAGAATTATATGAATAAATATGAAAATGTGATGGTAAATATGATGATAAAAATGCACTTTTCACTACCAATCACATGATCATCATCAAAACTAGGGTGATAGACCTTTGGGCTAACAATACACACATATTAAAATTTCAAAAATAAGGTTTTCATTTTAGTATTTAAACTTATTTATCATAAGTTGATTATTGATACATATATTTCTCATAATAATTCAACCAACTATATACATGTTTCTTATAACTTATATGTTTCCAAAATATTTTTTATACTTATAATATTTATTCAAAAATGGGTTTAACTTCAAAAGCTATGTATTCTTTATTTTCTGGGCTTAGTTGGTCGACCGCCAATTCGATCGCCAGTTCAGCATAGTATCTTGGACGCTGCCTCAGTCGACTAAGCGATCGACCGAATATGCACACTGATACATTATTGTTAAGTCCTTGGAACGGTCGACCGACTAGTTGACCGAGTCTTTGGACCGTTGGCTTTGTTTTGCCCATAAGTTGACTAACGGGTCGATCAAAGTCTTGTCAAGACTTTCTGTATTTTTCGACCGACTACCCGGTCGACTAGTTTTGACCAGCCGTCAGTCGCCCGGTCTGTGTGGTTCTGCTACAATAATGGCTTTATTTTTTAAATCTGTCAGTTTTCTGACTTTCTTTAACGGCTATTTTTGCTTCTTTTGACCTAATCACCCTGGATTAAGGCCATAAAGCTCTTCTAATTGTATTTAACTATTGCCTATATATATGAGTCATTTGAGAAGAAGAGTAACAAGTTTTAAAAGAAGTTTTTGAACAAATTTTGAGATATAGCTTTTAAGAAAATTCAAGTTTTTATTTCTCGAAGTTTTTTAGTTAAAGTGCATTCAATTATCAATCATTCTCTAAAGTTTTTCAGCTCTTAAAGATTGCTTTTTTTACTGAATATTTTTCTCACAAACTTCTTTGAACCTCATTTCTCTACTCAAAATCTTAAAAGTTATAAAGAGAGTTTGTAATCTTTGTGGTTGCTAAGAGCATGTTAAATTCAATGGCTTTGTGCTACCTCTTGTGTAAAGGATTGAAGGTTGGAGTTGTCTACTCTGAGTCTTATGTAGACCTTGTAGTTTCTTTATAGAAGTTTCTTTGTGGATAGTGAAAATCCTCCACGCGGTGAAGGCGGAGATGTAGAGCTTGGTGCTAGAATCTCGAAACAAATCTCTTGTATTTGCGATTACTCTCTATTGCTTGCTCTTGTGATTTTACTTATCTTTATTGCTTGAACTTGTGTTTTTTTACTTTTATTGAACTTGCTATTCATCTTTTGTATCATTCATGCTTGTCGGATTTTCTCTTTCAATTAAGAATGCAATTGAGTACCTCAACTCTCATCTAGAGAAATATAGAGAGAAGTTCTAAAACCCTTAATTGGGAATCCGGCTTCACTTCTTAATTTGAGTTGACCATTTGCATTATTCATTCTTATTGTTGCATTTTCACATTTGATTAGCATTACACCTATTCACCCTTTCTAGGTGTACTTTCATTAGCTTATGGGGTTCAAGATTGCAGAAAAAGGGAATATGTTGTGCAAATTGAAGAAATCACTTTATGGGCTAAAACAATCACTAAGACAGTGATACAAGCATTTTGACAGCTTTATGAGAGGCAAGAGATACACATAAAGCCATTATGACCCATATGTTTACTACAACATGCTGCCGGGTGGAGAGTACATTTATTACTATTTTATGTAGATGATATGCTCATTGCTTCTAAGAGTAGATCCGCTATTGCTAAATTGAAGAAACAATTATTTTTTGAATTTGAGATGAAGGATCTTGGTGAAGTAAAGAAGGTGTTAGGTATGAAGATTGAGATAGACCAGAAAAGTGGCCAGGTTTGCTTGACACAAAAGATGTATTTGCAAAAGATACTTCAGAAGTTCAACATCAATGGTGACACAAAACTCTGTAAGTACACCGTTGGCCCCTCACTTCAAGTTAAAATATACTATGTTTCCTATTACATTTGAAAAATGTGAGTATATGTCTCACGTACCCTATGCAAGCATAGTTGGTAGTTTGATGTATGCATTATGTGTACAAGGCCTGATTTGTCACAAGTTGTCTCAATGGTTATCAAATATATGCATGATCTCAGTAGGGGTCATTGGGAGATAGTGAAGTGGATTCTACAGTACATCAAGGATACTATAGATGTTAATTTGGTGCTCTAAAAAGATTCTACAGGTAAGCAAGAGTGTATTGAAAAGATCTTGATAAGCACAAGTCTACGACGGGGTATGTTTTCACATAAACCCAAACACCGGTGAGTTGGAGCTCTATTATATAGTCTACTATCGCTTTGTCTACCACAAAGGACGAGTATATGGCTATGGCCAAGGCTATAAAGGAGGTAATTTGACTTCAAGGATTGCTTGATGATTTGAGAATTGATCAGGATCTATTAAAGATCAATTGTGATAGCATGAGTGCTATCTATTTGGCAATGAACCAAGTCCAACATGCAAGGACGAAGCACATTTATGTAAGATTTTATTTTGTTCAGGAGATTCTTGATGAGGGTGACATTGAGTTAAAGAAGATTCATACGAAGGAAAATTCTACCAAGGCTGTTGCAAGAGTAAAGTTCACACATTGCAAGAAATTACTCCTTACCCTTCTAGTTGCTTGAGTTCAGTGGATCTCGTTTGGATGAACTATGGATGGCATGATTCCTCGGGCAGGGGGTACATAGGCAACCATATTGATGCAGCCAGGTGAGTTGAGATTGTGAGTCATTGTGCTCGGCTCAAATTGGAGAAATCATCACTGAGGTAAAGAATTGTGGGAGAGAGTTTAAAATCTTATTAGTAGAGTTTTTAACCCATTGGAGGTAGTAGAAAAAGAAGAAGCAGGAGCAGAAAATCACTGTTGACAGGCGAAAAGAAGCGGTCGACAAAAGGAACGTGGATGCGCCAAACATAGAGTTGGGTTAGACAGTTTGTCGACAGCCATTGAAGGACTGTCGACAGCTTTGGGTAAGTCCGTCGACAGGTGCACTCAGACTGTTGACAGGGGCCAACCCGAGAGTTAGGTTTGTTCAGTCTGTCGACAGGTCTTTCATGGCTATTGACAATCACGGGTTTCTGGCAGTTTTCAAATAGAATTCTGATTTTATTTTTGATCTGATTTCAGAGTTGTTGGTTTCCTTTTCTTCGTAGACTCTTTTTCTATATAAAGAGGGTATTGTCCTTATTGATTGCAATATGAATTGATTGATTAATAAGATCTCTTTCCCCTTCTGCCCTAAAGACGTAAGTGAAATCACATAGGGGAGAATAGATGATGGCTAAAAGTAATACGAAATTAAAAACTAACAATCACAATATAGCAATCAGTCAACACAAGTATAATGAACATAAGCAAATATTAGAGAGTTGAGTTTTAAGAGAAAATCCAAACGTAAATTGTTGTGGGTAAATTCCTAAGGAACCTATTCACGCACCAAAATAATGGAGAGGGATAGTTAAATCAAATCACAGGAAGCAATCACAAATACATAGAACTTAGGTGGAAACCCAAAAGGAAAAAATCACAGAGAGTAAGGAAAATTCCACTATAGCAATGGTGATTACAGGTGGGCTTCTCTAGTACGCTAGTATTTTTTGATCCAATCCTTCTCTTTTTACGTTAGGAGGGATCTGTTATTTATACATGTAACATCTACAAGATAAGGCAAGGGAGTCCCAATTAGTTTGAATACTTAAATTCCTGATCTTGATGAGAGTTGAACTGAATATCCTACTTCGAATCGAGATAGGGGAGTGTCCGTCTCTATCTGGTAGTCCGTGTCTTGCTTTAGTTAAGGATGAATTGTCCCGGAGGGGAAACTGCCTCGTTTGGCTGATGATTAGGCTTAAAGATAGAGATCTCCTTTAACCAATTTTATTTCTTCTTCTAATTACCTGACCCACTTGATGTTCGAATTGGATGGAGACTCTAGATTAGGTGTTCTGGAAATAGCCACGCGTCGCGCATCCCTTTGGGGCCTATAGATACGTGTCATAATCTTAGACGGGGCAGAAGGTATCCACTAAAGGTGTCCTCTCTGCTCTCCTCTCTTTGTGAGAAGTTGGGAACATCCTCAAGGGATATAAGTTCTCAGAGATATTAATAGAGAGGAGCAGATAGGAATGCAGTAGGTTTTCGACACGTGTCAATCGCTGTCGCTTCAACTTTCATCTCGAAGTGGCGTGCATCGCTCTGTAGACTGGCAGATCCTTAAATGTGAATCACACCCTCTATTGCATTGGTCAATTAACTACCCCTTTTCGAGGAGTCATGGTGTTCGAGAAAGGTGCGGCATTTCCATCGCGGTCGTTTCAATATGAGCCTTCATGATAAGCGTATAGCACTGATTAAGTGGCTCTTCATCTTCTTTATGTTGGCCCAGAGGCCCTTTACTCTAGTTTTGATGATGATTAACTCATGTAGTATTGTTTACTAATAATCTTGTGATATTTAGTTTCAGATATTTGATCAAGATATTAGTTGGTGATTAGCTTCAACAATAGTGTTTTGGAGCTTTCACATGGTGATTCAAGAGCTCGTGTGTCAAGATCACATCTAGCACTTGAATGGAGTCAAGCTCATTGGATCATATTTGGATCGAGTTGACTTGGAGATGGAGTTCTACAAGAAGACCTCAGTTTGTTTAGTTTAAAATTATATTTAGATCTTGTGTAAAAATTAGATAGTGTTGATATGCTCAAGTGCACAATACACATACAAGTTTTCATGTTTATTGATTTTTGGTTTTTTCGGCTTAACCGATCTTGATTTTCAAGTGAAAAATATAGATATAATATCTTTCATATATTGGATTCTATCCATATACAACATGCTTAAAAATTATTTTAATATCATGTTTTTGTATTTACATGAGCTTTGGAGAAAACGGTTTTCCATTTCAAAAATTCATATTTTGGAAAATACAGATTTTTGTTTAAGGCAAATTTTCAATAACACAAAAATGGTTTAATTTGTTTGTAATATGTGTTAAATTTTTATCACACATATTTGCATTTCAAAGATCTTATAAGAACTGATTTTTGTGAAATTTATGTGATTTTATGGGATTTAATCAAAGGTAAAAATACAAGTTTTCAATCCCTAAAACAGTTTGTACTGGCTGTCTGCCGGTCGATTGGACCGGTCGACCGAGGCAGAAGTCGGTCGACCGGTCCAGTCGACTGACGTGCACAGAACGTGTACGCAGCCAGGGCTGGAGGCCGGTCGACCGGGTCGGTCGACCGCCAGAGAGCTTCTGCTCTCTGGAAATGGCCCGGTCGACCGGCAGAGAGCTCTACTCTCTATTTTCAGTGTCCGGTCGACCGGCCGGTCGACTGGTGGCTCAACGGTCAAAAATATGACTGTTGGCCGGTCGACCGGAAGGGCAAAAATGCCCTTTCCTGCTGCCAACGGGCAGATTTATTTTGGGGCTATAAATACCCCCCATTTGAGCTAGTTTTTGTACAACAATTTCAAGAGCAAAAATCTCCATCTTCTTTAGTGTTTTAGCTACAACTTTTAAAAGAGTTTTTGGGTTTAAAAGACCAATCTTATTTGTTTTAAAGTGTTGAAAAATTCAAAGAAAAAGAGAGTATTTGGGAATTGGTTTTTGATCTTTATTTCAACATCTATCTTGTGATTTCCCAAGCGTTTTTTCTTTGTTGTTTTCATTTCCAAACACTTTTATTTCTCACACTTGAGCTATCTATCTATCCTATTTATTAGGATCTTATTTTGTGGGAAAATTGGTTTGTGGTCTTTGTAACCACCAAGTGTTGTAATCCTCTTTGATTTGTGATATCCCTCTAGTGAGAAGTGATTGTGTTAATATCCCTCTAGTGAGAGGTGATAGTGGAGGTTGTGTTGGTATCCCCCTAAGTGTAGAGGTGATTGTGGTTGTGTGGCTTTGAGCCTAATCCCTCTAGTGAGAGGTTGATCATTGTTTGGCTAAGTGCCTATCCTTTTAAGTGTAGAGGTGATTTGTGTTGTGCCTTGCCTCTAGTGAAGGTTGTATTTGTTGAGAGAGGAGTTGTGTACTCCCAAATTGTATTTAACCAAATCCTTAGTGGAGGTTCCCTATGTGGGAAGTCCTGTGTGGACGAGTTAGTGGAAATCCTTCTGTGTGAAGGCGAAGACGTAGAGCTGTGTGCTCGAACCTCGAAACATATCCTTGTGTTTGCGATTGATCCACTTTCTCTAACTCTCCCTCTTATATTGTGCCTTGCATTGATTCATATTGTTCATTCATACTTATATACTTGGTATTGCTTGTGTGCGTGCCATACATGTGTTAAACTAAGAGAGTTTCATATAGCACCTCAACTCTTATTTAGAGGAATTTAGAGGAGATAGTGCAGAGCCCTTCACCGGGAATTCGAACACTCTTTGGTTACACTAAGTGTGTTGCATTTAGTTTTTAATTCCGCATCATTTGTCATTAGATTAGCCATACACTTATTCACCTCCCCTCTAAGTGCACTTTCAATTGGTATCAGAGCCTGCGCTCCTAATATTAGGTTTAACCACATAGGACTAAGATCTTGGCTAGCTAATCTATCATTTACATTTGCACACATATTTGTTTACACACACTCATGGATTGCTTGACCCCTCCCATGTATGATGTTTCCAACATTGACATGTGAAAATTTAGGATGAGTATGTACCTAAAAACTCTAGGTTTGCATGTTTTCCTTGCCGCTACCCAGAAATCCTATCTTGGTAATAGTAAGCATATAGAGGCCAATGCACAAGCCCTTGAGGCACTTAGGAGCACTCTAAGCAAAGAATATCTTATGATTGTTTCCCATTATGATTCTGCTTTTGCAGTGTGGAACACTTTGACCTCCTCCAAGCTTCAAACGCCAAACATTGTGGAGAAAGAATCTAGTGAGGATGAATCCGAATAACGTTGCTACATAGTCCAAGGGAATAACTCCCTTGAGGTAAATTCAGAAAGTCTCCTAGATGATTGTGCTAGTTCTTCCGGTGATGATTTAGTTGATGCCGATGCTTTAAATGAAGAACTATCCATTGTTTGTGAAAAATTGTTAGAAAAATATAAAGCTTTGAAAAAGAAAAGTTTTGGACTTAATAAAGAAAATAAGGATTTGTGTTTGAAACTTGATTTGGCTTTACAAGAGAAGGTTGAGATTTCAAATGAACGTGACTTATTGAAATCCTAACTTGAACTTGCTTTAAATGAAAACAAAATTTTGAAAGATAAAAATGATTGTGAAATTGTTTTTAAGAAAAATGAAGTTCTATCTTCAAAACTTATTTATGTTGTAAAAGAAAATGATATTTTGAAAAACAAAATTGTTTTTATTTCAAAAGAGCTAACTTTGGTTTCTAAGAAAAAGAGCTAACTTTGAAAAATGATATTGAATCACATGTTTGCCATGTTCCATCACATAGTATACCTATTGCATGCTCCACTTTATCTTTAAGTGTTAAAAATGATATTTGTATATTGAAGAAAAGTGTTAATTGTTTTGGCTCCACTTTGAGCCAATGTGCTATGAACCACTCTCGTTTGGAATCCATGTTTCGCAAGAAATAAGTTCCTCCTATGCATGCACATAAATCACGACATACACATGCTCCTCACGTTCATACGCATAACACGATGTATGCTCATGTGTACACATGTACCACCTTACTAAGTTTTGTTATGATAGAGTATATGATGTAAATTTAGCAAATAGATTTGTTTGTGTTAGGAAAGGTGCTAACCCCCATAGACCCAATAGAGTATGGGTACCAAAAGCCACTCCTATTTTTGATGTAGGTGTGAGCTCTCACATGACGTGAGATGCGTTGGTGCCTTGAGGCGGATGCGTTCCGAGCTATATGGTGATATTTTTTTTATGCATCACTTTTAAGGGAAGATTAGTGGGAGGACAACCTTGGTTTGGAGCCTAGAGATTTGCCTCATGGTTTTAGTAACGATCTCTATCTCCCATTTTTACATGCTTTCATGTTATTCATTTTTAGCATATTTTGATGTTTCATGATTATTATGTTAAATGTCATGAAAACTAGATTAGTGATATAAATGTATAGTATTTGAGATACACTCATGTTTATATGGACCCATATTTTGTGTTCTCAATAGTTTAGGTATGTTGTATATTATAATCTAATACATGTGTATTTACATAATGATCATATTGATATATGTTTTGTTTTATGCTTCATGTTTTGATTACATGTTTTAAATATAGTTTTCATTAAAACTTGTGCATATACTTGTACAACTAGTGAGCCACAAATTGATTATTTTATGTTTGTGCTTAATTGCTCATTTGTACCCATTAGATGTACCAGTATATCTTAGTTTAGATGATTCATACATTTTGACTTGTATTCCCTATTTTGTACATGTTTTCATTAATATGTGTTTAACTTCATGTATATGTTAATTTTGTCAAAACTATTGAATATACATGTATAACCTTGAGTCATTTGCCTTTCATGCAAAATCTCTTTATAGACTCAATTGTGTTTGGATATGTATGTATGCCTTTGGCTTTGACAAAATATACATATGCCTTTGAAGTTTGAATTATTTTCATTTTAATGATTTTCGTGTTTTCATTTATAAAGGAATTTCATATTGAGCTTAAGTGACTATTTTCATAACTATGTCTTTCACACAAAACTTATACACTCACATTACTTGATGTTTTCTCATGATTTTATTTTCATGAGAATTATATGTGCTATATAGACTTTGAATGTCATTGGTTGAGTGATTTTTATATTTTTATGGATATATTCTTTGTTTTATTCCTTACTTGAAGGATTTCGTACTAGTTATTTCAAACTATCTTGAACTAGTTCGTATTCTTCATTTTGGTAGAGTTTTCAAATATGCTAAACTTATTTTCAAACTTATTTTTGAAAACCCCTACCCATCAATGGGTGGATAGATTGGCGACCATGCCTTGTATGCTCTAATTGAAAATCTTTTAAACATGTGCATGAATGGGTGGTAGGTAAGAGTTAGACACTTGTTCCTCATTGTATTTTCAATTGGTATCTCAATTGATATTTTCATATTTGTATACTCATATGTGTTTTCAATATATGTATGCTTCATATTCCAAATAGTATCAATTTCTATTGGTATTTACATTTTCATACATATATATATGATTTGATTGTGCTTACTATATCTTTACATCTAAAAGCATAAATTATGTTTATACTAAGCTTGATTTACTCCTTAATGACTATTAGTTTTCATATTGGTATTTTATACAAGCTTATGTATCATTTTCATTGGTTTTTCATAAATGGGGAGAAAACTTCATGTTTTAGTTTTTAAATCGATTGTATTTTTAATTAGTATCTTATTCTCACTCTTTATGATGAAAATATTTTAATATGCTAACATTTTCAATATTGACATCAAAAATCTTAAATTGGCTTTATTCTAAAATTTGGTATCTTTATTGTAAAATGAATTGTTTAACCAAATAGTTGATTTATTTTTCAATTAGTATCATATTTCATTTTAAATTGATATCTTTATTGAAATGAGTAATGTTTACATAAAAATATTTGGTTTTCACTTTCAATTAATATCAAATTATAAATATTCTCATTTGGTATCAAAATTACAAGATGTTTACAATTGGTATCAAGTCTCTATATACATATATATTTCAATTGGTATCAAAACATACACTGTTTCATTTTCCATTGGTATCAAAAGTTTACAAGATATTTTCAATTAGTATGTTTTGGTATCTTAAAAAATTTTATTTATTTTCAATTGGTATCATAATTTGGTATCAAATGTTTTGATATGTATTGCTTATATGCAAGGGGAGCTTAACATCTTCTCTATATATAGATTCATGTTGAGTGTATCTCATATTGAGGAGCTTGACCACACTTCTTTATGTCTTACACATGTGTAGGAGGAGCTTCACATCTCCTTTTATACTTTGTATATTATGCTTTATGTGGTTAGGGTTTAGTCATCTCTTTACATAGAAATACATGTATGCAGTGGGAGTTAACTTCACGTCTCTCCTCTTCATGAATGTATATAGCTTATACACTTTTATTGTTTTAATTTATGCAAAAAAAAGAAAAATATTATTTATTTCTTTAGTGTTTGTACCCCTTTGTTGATGAATTGACAAAAAGGGAGAGCGAAATTTGGAGTTTTTATATATGCATGCTTGTTTAATTTGTTATCTTTTACCATGGGTATCAATAGCATCTTTTGTTGGTATCAAGAGCATGCTTATTTCATTGATATCAAATATCATGTTTATGCATATTTATGTTGAGCATTCACGACATATCTTTATTGTTTATTACTATGCATGAGTTAAGGGGAGTTTCTATGAAGCTTAACTTTAATCCATGCATATATAACTCCATGAGTTTTGTTATCATCAAAAAGGGGGAGATTGTTGGCCCAGAGGCCCTTCACTCTAGTTTTGATGATGATTAACTCATGTAGTTATTATTTACTAATATTTAGTTTCAGATATTTGCTCAAGATATTAGTAGGTGATTAGCTTCAACAAAGGCGTTTTTGAGCTTTCACATGGTGATTCAAGATCTCGCGTGTCAAGATCGCATCTAGCACTCGGATGGAGTGAAGCTCATTGGATCATGTTTGAATCGAGTCGAATTGGAGACGGAGTTCTACAAGAAGACATCGGTTTGTTTAGTTTAAGATTATGTTTAGATCTTGTGTAAAGATTAGATAGTGTTGATATGCTCAAGTTCACAATACACACACAAGTTTTCATGTTTATGGGTTTTTGGTTTTTCGGTTTAACCGATCTTGATTTTCAAGTCAAAAACATAGATATAATATCTTTCATGTATATTAGATTCTATCCATATACAACATGCTTAAAAGTTATTTCAATATCATGTTTTTGTATTTACATGAGTTTTGGAGAAAACGGTTTTCCATTAAAAAATTCATGTTTTAAAAAATACAGATTTTTATTTAAGGCAAATTTTTAATAACACAAAAATGGTTCAAATTGTTTGTAATATGTGTTAAATTTTTGTCACACATATTTGCGTTTCAAAGATCTTATAAGACTGATTTTTGTGGAATTTATGTGATTTTATGGAATTTAATCAAAGGTAAAAGACAAGTTTTCAATCCCCAAAACAGTTTGTACTGGCTGTCTGCCTGTCGACCGGACCGGTTGACCGAGGCAGAAGTCGGTCAACCGGTCCGGTCGACCGACGTGCACGGAATGTGCACGCAGCCATGGCTGAAGGCCGATCGACCGGGTCGGTCGACC
The DNA here is from genome assembly GCA_038442645.1 of Agave tequilana. NCBI lineage: Eukaryota > Viridiplantae > Streptophyta > Magnoliopsida > Asparagales > Asparagaceae > Agave > Agave tequilana. The sequence continues at coordinate 104,858 of JAVJIF010009403.1, forward strand.
GCCAGAGAGCTTCTGCTCTCTGGAAATGGCCCCGGTCGACCGCCTGGTCGACTGGCATAGAGCTCTGCTCTCTGTTTCCAGTGTCCGATCGACCAGCCAGTCGACCGGTGGTTCAACGATCAAAAATATGACCGTTCGCCGGTCGACCGCCTGGTCGACCGGAAGGGCAAAAATGCCCTTTCCTGCTGCCAACGGGCAGATTTATTTTGGGGCTATAAATACCCTCTATTTGAGCTAGTTTTTGTACAACAATTTCGAGGGCAAAAATCTCCATCTTCTTAAGTGTTTTTTCTACTTGTTTTAAAAGAGTTTTTGGGTTTAAAAGATCAATCTTTATTTATTTTAAAGTGTTGAAAAATTCAAAGAAAAAGAGAGTATTTGGGAATTGGTTTTTGATCTTTATTCCAACATCTATCATATGATTTCCTAAGTATTTTTTCTTTGTTGTTTTCATTTCCAAACACTTTTATTTCTCACACTTGAGCTATCTATCTATCCTATCTATTAGGATCTTGTTTTGTGAGAAATTGGTTTGTGGTCTTTGTAACCACCAAGTGCTGTAACCCTCCTTGTTTTGTGATATCCCTCTAGTGAGAGGTGATTGTGTTAATATCCCTCTAGTGAGAGGTGATAGTGGAGATTGTGTTGGTATCCCTCTAAGTGTAGAGGTGATTGTGGTTGTGTGGCTTTAAGCCTAATCCCTCTAGTGAGAGGTTGATCATCATTTGGCTAAGTGCCTATCCCTCTAAGTGTAAAGGTGATTTGTGTTGTGCCTTGCCTCTAGTGAGAGGTTATATTTGTTGAGAGAGGAGTTGTGTACTCCCAAATTGTATTTACCCAAATCCTCAGTGGAGGTTCCCTGTGTGGGAAGTCCTATGTGAACGAGTTAGTGAAAATCCTTTTGTGTGAAGGCGGGGACATAGAGCTGTGTGCTCGAACCTCGAAACATATCCTTATGTTTGCGTTTGATCCACTTTCTCTAACTCTCTCTCTCTTATATTGTGCCTTGCATTCATTCATATTGTTCATTCATACTTATATGTTTGGTATTACTTGTGTGTGTGCCATACTTGTGTTAAACCAAAAGAGCTTCATACAGCACCTCAACTCTTATTTAGAGGAATTTAGAGGAGATACTCCAGAGCCCTTCACCGGAAATTTGGCTACACTCTTTGGTTGCACTAAGTGTGTTGCATTTAGTTTTTAATTCCGCATCATTTGTCATTAGATTAGCCATACACCTATTCACCCCCCCCCTCTAGGTGTACTTTCACTTTAGTGATCTGAATCCTGAGCGGTTGACGCTTTGGCTTCTTTTCTTTTTATAAATAGGGTGAAAATATTTAGAAGAGATCTGAGCTGGCTTTTGCGAGTTCTTTACTGCAGAAGTCTCGTACTGCTCTGTGGGGGGCGATGTCTCATTCGTTCTTCGTTTAGTGGAGGAAAGACAGGGAAAGGATGGTGTTGGCATTGAACTCTTGATGTTCAGGAGTCCATTTGTCAAGGAGTTTCAGTTCTTGTGATGGGCTCATCAAGCATTTTTAGTTCTCGTGACGAGGCCCAGCTGTGAGGATGGATAGGGAATGACCTATCTTCTTCTTGGTCTGCTTGCCTGGCTTCTGGCCGAAACAAACTGGGCAGAATTTTGGGTTTGACTCCCGTTTCTTTCCTTGAAACGAACATATAGCAGGGAGCATAAGGGCATTCGACATCGGCTATGGTATCAATGGCAGATCAGCTGTGCTCTTATGGGGGTGCTGTCTCTGCTCCAGAGTTACAGTCTTGGCATAGATATCCTCCTTTGCCTTTGCGACGAGGTCTCCCTACTGGCGCCTTCCTGAGAGTTCTCGATATCATCGCTTATCCAGCTCCGGCGGACTGTTTGCTTAAGAGTCATCATCAGGACACAACTCAGGGCACGATGGTGAGCTTCATCACTTTTTCTCTTAGGAAGAACACATTCATGTAAAATCAAAACTTGTATCACTCTTATTAGATGTATTCACACTTTGTACTTGGATGGATGTAAACAAAAAGTTTCATAATAAAGCAAAGAATTTTTAACACATGTTTAGATCTTGCCTTATTTTGAGATTTGAGATTTCACTTGTTGTTGCACCTGCTCGGGAGTCGTTCTGGTTTCAAAATGTTTGGAAAGATTTGGAGTGTAGTTTCCGACCGGGGTTCATTACTCGAAGGTACCTGCAAATGTTTACCTGGATAAGGGGACCTCTCGACTTCAAAGTTGTGTTGTTGTGTTGGTCCTAGGCGGATTGTTGGCTCGCTCAGGGACCCTTAGAGTGGTCCCTATTGCATGGTGACTCTGAGCGATTAATGTGAGCAGACCTCGGTACTTCGAGATGCCTCCCAAAGGGTTGCCGTCAGTGTGAAGACCTGTATACACAGTTGACCTGTTCGGGCGGCCATCAAGGTATATCCCTTTATAGGCTAGCTCTGAGTATCCAACGTGGGCGAGCCTTCGTCTTTTAAGAAGCCCCCCGAAGTGACGCCGTCAGGGAGAAGACCTATATAGGCAGTTGACCAGCTTAGGCAGCCATCAGGGTATGTCCCATTATAGGCTAGCTCCGAGCATCCAACATGGGCGAGCATCTGCCTTTCAGGAAGTCCCCCGAAGTGATACCATCATGGTGAAGACCCATATAAGTGGTTGACCTGCTCGGGTGGCTATTAGGGTATATCCTATTATAGGCTGCTCCGAACATCTAACATGGGTGACTCTCCATCTTTTAGGAAGACCCCCAAAGGGTTGTCGTAAGAGAGAAGACCTGTATAAGCAGTTGACCTGCTCGTGCAATCATTAGGGTATATCCCATTATAGGCTGGCTTTGAACATCCAACATGAGCGAACCTCTGTCTTTCAGAAAGCCTCCGAGAGTCACTGTCAGGGTGAAGACCCATATAGGCGATTGTCCTTCTTGGGCGGCCATCAGGGTATATCCCATTATAGGCTGGCTCCGAACATCCAACATGGGCGAGCCTCCGTCTTTCAGGAAGGCTCGGAAAGTGTCGCCGTTAGGGTGAAGATCCATATAGGCGGTTGAGCTGCTCGAGTGGCCATCAGGGTATATCCCATTATAGGCTGGCTCCGAACATCCAACATGTGTGAACCTCTTTCTAGAAGCCCCTTGAAGTGACGTTGTTAGGGTGAAAACCCATATAGGCAGTTGACCTGCTCGGTGGCCAGCAGGGTATATTCCATTATAGGCTAGCTTTGAGCATCTAATGTGGGCGAGCCTTCATCTTTCTAGAAGCCCCCAAAGTGACGCTATCAGGGTGAAGACCCATATAGGCGGTTGACCTACTCAGGCGGCCACCAGCGTATATCCCCATTATAGGCTGGCTCCGTACATCCAATGTGGTCGAACCTCCGTCTTTTAGGAAGCCCACCGAAGGGTTATAGTCAGGATGAAGACCCATATAGGTGGTTGACCTGCTCGGGTGACCATCAGGGTATATCCTATTATAGGCTGGCTCTGAACATCCAATGTGGGTGAGCCTCCGTCTTTCAGAAAGCCCCCCGAATTGTCACCTTCAGGGGGAAGACCAGTATAGGTAGTTGACCTGCTCGTGCAGCCATCAGGGTATATCCCATTATAGGCTAACTCCTAACATTGAACGTGAGCGAACCTCTACCTTTTAGGAAGCCCCCTGAGGGGTCGCTGTCAGGGTAAAGACCCGTATAGGCGGTTAAACTGCTCAGGCGGCCATCAGGGTATATCTTATTATAGGTTGAATTCGAGCATCCAATATGGGAGAGCCTCCGTCTTTCGAGAAGTCCCCCGAAGAGTGGCCATCACGGTGAAAACCCTATAGGCGGTTGACCTACTTCATGATGCTCGGGCTAGATGTTAGGGTTGAATGAACGAATGGAGATAGCGGAAAAAGATTTTTTCATTGAATGTAATATGACTTACACATAATATCGCTTCAAGTGAAAGGAATTCCATTCTTTATTGAGTTGGTTCCCAACCTAATCGGCCACGGTGTATGAGCCCTTGCCTCCCTGAGCGACGATGATGTAGGGGCCCTCCCAGTTTGGTCCTATCTTACCTTAATCCCTCTGTCGCGTGCTCTGGATCACATGCTTCAAGACTAGGACTTCGACTTGGAATTTGCGAGACTTTACTTTCTTATGGTGAGCGGCCCGGATTTGCTTTCGATAGGCCGCAATGCGAATTTGGGCTTGTTGCCGCCTTTCTTCTGAGTGATCTAGCATCAGCTGGAGTAGGACATCGTTCTGGCCTTGGACCACCACTTCCATTCGGAGTATCAGCATGATAATGTTGACAGCAATGATCGTTTTCGTTCCATATGCTAGTGAGAATGGGGTTTCTCTAGTTGAGACTCGTTTAGTGGTCCTGTAAGCCAGAGCACTCCGGGGAGTTTCTATGCCCATTTGCATTTAACCCTGCCCAAAATTTTGCACCGGTTGTCTAGGATGGTGCGGTTGCTGATTTTGGCCTGGTCGTTGCCTTGTGGATAATAGGGCAAGGAGAATCGATGTTTGATTTTGTACTTGTCACAGAAACTCTCCACTTGCTTGCTAGCAAAGTTCGTTCCATTGTTGGAGATAATGGTGCGGCGGAGCCCAAAGCGCATACTATGTTTTGCCACAGGAACTTGACAATCTGTTGCCCAGTGACTTCGGAGAGCGGCACTGCCTCGACCCATTTGGTGAAGTAGTCGGTTACTACTAGAAGGAATTGTAATTGAGGTTATGCTCGAGAAAGCGGCCCGACCACGTCCAATCTCCATTGCATGAAAAGCCAAGGGCTGCGTAAGGTGTGGTGGTTGTTACTCGGTCTGTTTGACGCTGGAGCAAACCTTTGATATTATGGGCACCTTTTCACATAATCCTTGGTGTCGCTGAACATTTTGGCCAATAATACCCTTGGTTGATGACTTTGTGGGCGAGGGAGCATCCTCCCGCATGGTTCCTACAGTCACCGTCATGTATTTCCTGCATCACTCTTCGAGCTTCATTTGGCCCAAGACATCTCAGATATGGGTCAGGGTGGAGGATAGAGTAGGATTTCTTGTACGGGGTATCCCCGAGGAGTTTGTACCTAGAGGCCATATACTGGAGCTTTCATGCTTCTGCCTTATCATCGAGGAGTGTTTTATCCTTTAGGTAGGTGATAATCGGGTCTCTCCACCCCGGTAAGGTATCGAGGCATAGGATTTCTCTAATTGATTGTTGGACACTTAGAATTGCGATGTGCTCGATGAGGATTTCACGCTTGAACTGGAACTTCGTGACTGCCCCCAGGTTGGCAAGCGAGTCAACGTGATTGTTTTCAGATCTGGAGACCCACCTGAAGTCGCATCAGGGAATTTTGGACTTCAATTTGAGGATGAGTTGTAGGTACTCAGCCATCCGAGAATCTCTTATAATGTACTACCTGATGACTTGGTTGACTATCAGTAAGGACTCACACCGAACTTCGAGTCCTGTGACTCAGAGAGTGATGACCGCTCGGAGTCCAGCTAGGACAGCCTCATACTCGGCTTCATTGTTGGATGCGGGGAAGCCGAGAGTGAAGGACTATTCGATGATGGATCCTTCGGGAGTGATGAGGACAATTCCGATGCATGTGCCCTTACTGTTTGAAGCTCTATCCACATTCATCATCCACCTTTATAGTTGTTCAGTGTGCTCTGCGGTTCCTAGGGTGAAGTCAGTAATAAGGTTGGCTAAGACCTGGCCTTTGATCGTTGTCCTTGGCTCATATCTGAGCTCGTAGGATCTCAGTTTCGAGACGTACCTTGAAATCCTCCCGGTTGCTTCCAGGTTTTCTACGACGCTTCTTAGGGGGTGCTCAGTGAAAACTGTGATCGAGAAGGTCTGAAATAGTGCTTGAGCTTCCTTTAAACGATGAAGAGATCTAGCACCAACTTTTCTAGCCTTTGGTATCTGGTCTGCGGAGTGGCCGGTGTAATACACTGGCTTCTGGATACCCTCATCTTCTTGAACTAGGGCGTCGCGTTGACTCTGAGACCGTTAGATAGAGAAATAGCATCTCTCCCAATGAAGATTTTTGACAATAGAGGTGGTGAGGCCAAGTACTTCTTTAGTCTCTGGAAAGACGTCTCACATTCCTCATTCTAGTAGAAATTGACTCCATCTTCTTTAAGACATAGAAGAATGGCCTGCACTTGTCCGTGGACCGGCTGATGAACTGATTGAGGGTTGCAAGGTGTTCGTTCAGCATCTGGACCTCCTTACACAAGTGAGTTACTTCATATTTAGAATTGCAGATATCTAGTCAGGGTCGGCTTTGATGCCCCATTGAGTGACCAGATATCCTAAGAACTTTTCGGAGGCCACCCTAAATGTGCAATTTTCGGGGCTGAGCTTTACCTTGTATTGCAAGGAGGTTGAAGGTTTTATCTAGATGCTGGAGGTGATCCACGCGCTGTACACTCTTCACCAATATATCATCGTAAACCTCCATGGTTCTCTCAATCAGGTCTTTAAAAATTTTATTAACCATTCGCTGGAAGGTGACCCCCGCCTTCTTGGGTCCCAAGGGAATCACTCTGTAGCAGTAGATTTCCTGACTGGTGGTGAAGGCTATTTTGTCTTCGTCTGATGGGTGCATCTTGATCTGATTATAGCTGGAATAGGCGTCCATGAAGCTAAAAAGCTCGCGGTCCGTCATTGCCTCCACTAGTTGATCGATCCTCGAAAGGAGATAATTGTCTTTTGGGCAAGCTTCACTGAGGTTGGTGAAGTCAATGCAGACTTTCCACTTCCCATTCTTTTTCTTGACGAGGATGGGATTAGAGAGCCAGTCGGGGTAGAACGTCTCTCTGATGAAGCCTGCTTGAAGAAGGCGATACTCTACATCGCTGATGGCGTGACTTCTTTTTTTGTTCATTCTCCTAAGCTTCTATTTTACTGTCTTGGCGTCCGCCTTGATGGAGAGCTTGTGGCAGATGACCTTGGGGTCGATTCTGGGCATATCGGCAGGAGACCATGCGAAAACGTCTGAATTTTTCGATAAGAATTAATTAAACAATGTCTTTTTGTAAGGGTGCAGCCTGAGCATATCTGGAGGGTCCGCTCGGGGTGATGCGGGTCTGCCCTAAATGTCTCAGGCTACTCCTTGGTCTTATTTGTTGGCCCGAAGGCCTTCCACTCTAGTTTTGATGATGATTAACTCATGTAGTTATGTTTACTAATAATCTTGTGATTTTAGTTTCAGATCTTTAATCAAGATATTAGTTGTTGATTAGCTTCAACAAAGGAGTTTGGAAGCTTTTCATGGTGATTCCGGTACCCGAGCATCAAGATCGTACATTTGCACTCGGTGGATCACGGTTTGGGATCGAGTCGACTTGAAGATGGAAGATCATCAAGAAGACTTAGGTATCCATAGTTTAGAGTATGTTTAGATCCATTTGTAAAGATAAGAATAGTTGATATGCTCAAGTGCACAATACACACACGTTTCATGTTTTGAATTTGGTTTTCATGAATAGTTTGATCAAAACAAGTTTAATTGGTTTATATGTATAGTAGATGTATTATATTTATACATGCATGCTTAAACTTCATAAACAAACTTATTTTGACTTTCCTTTTCATGTATTGAAAAATTCAAGTTTGATAAAATACAAGTTTTGGTTTTTGATAATATTTGCAAGACACATAAATGATTCAAAATGTTTGATACTTGTCTTGAAATATTTATCACAAGTTTGTATTTCAATATAAAATGTTAAAACAATTTTTATGGAATTTTTAGAAGAGATAAAAGAATTTTTAACATTATTTTTACCTAGTTTCTGACCCAGACTGTGGCTGACAGGCCAGGTCGGTCGACCGCACGGTCGATCGAACCAAGGGCCGGTCGACCGTTGCGGTCGACCGACGTGCACAGCCTTGTGCACGTCTGGCAGACACAGGTCCGATCGACCGGTCGGTCGACCAGATCAGAGAGCGTTGCTCTCTGTATCTCGGCGGTCGACCAGGCGGTCGACCGGACCAGAGAGCCCTGCTCTCTGGATCTGGGCGGTCGACCGGGAGCTCCAACGGTTGGATTTTTGACCGTTGGCGGTCGACCGGCCGGTCGACAGCAAGCCTGTCAGGCTGACAGATCAGCCTAACGGCTATTTTTCTGTTTGGCCTATAAATACCCCATCTCTTTGGGGATTTTGACAAGACTTTTGACAAGAAAAATTTAGTGTTTCTCCAGAGTTTATTTCAAGTTTTCAAAAGTATTTTTAGGCTTTAAACTTCAAATTTGGTTTTGTGTTTTAGGGTTTGGGAAAATCAAAGAAAATAGAAATTTGGGAGATTTGTTTTGTTCTTCAATTCTATCATTTACAAAGAGTTTTCCTAAGTGTTTTCTTTGAGTTTTGTTTTCCAAACACCTTGATATCCACTTGAGCTATATCTTCTATCCTAATCTATTAGGATCTTTGTTTTGTGAAAAAAGAAAGTTTGTGGTCTTTTTAACCACTTGTTGTAAAAACCCTTGCTTTGATTGGGTTGCTCCCTCTTTGGTAGAGGTTGAGGATTGTGGTTTGCTCCCTCTTTGGTAGAGGTGGAGATTGTGTTTGCTCCCTCTTGTGTGAGGTGGAGCTTGGTAGTTGTAACCCTCTTTAGTAGAGGTGTTGTGGTTGTTTGGCTACGGGCCTACCCCTCGGTTGTGAGGTGGTGTTTGAGAGAGGAGTTCGGTACTCCTTGTATTGTAACAAATCCTCCTCGGTGGAGGTTCCCTCGGTGGGAGATAGTGGATTGGAAATCCTTCTCGATGAAGGAGGGGACGTAGAGCTAGGGGCTCGAACCTCGAAACATATCTTTGTGTTTGCGTTTTGATCCATTGATTCTAACTCTCTCTCTCTCTTTACTTTTGTGCATAGCATCATTTCATATCATTCATATTGCTTGTGTTGTGCCTTGCAACTTTCATATTGCTATATCATTATATGCTTGCCTTGCTTGTGTGTGCGCCTCACTTTTACCTAACCAACAAGAGCTTCACATAGCACCTCAACCCATATCTAGGGGAATCAAGAGGAGTTAGTCCAGAGCCCTTCACGGCGAATTCGGCTACACTTGTTGGTTGTATTAAGTGTGTTGTAAAATAGTTTTTAGCTTCCACATTTAGTTTATAGATTAGCCATATCACCTATTCACCCCCCCTCTAGGTGATTTCAATTGGTATCAGAGCCAGGTTCCTGATACTTAGGCTTAACATCCTAGGAGTGAGATCCTTTTATTTGCTAATCTATCTTTTGTATTTGTTTGTTTGCACACATATAGTTTGCACTCATGGATAGCCCTCCTATGTTTGATATCTCTAGACTTGATGTTTGGAAGGTCATGATGAGTTGCTATTTGAAAACCCTAGGCTTGCATGTCTATCTTGCCGCGACCAAGAAATGCTATCTTGGTGACCGCAATCATATAGGGGCCAATGCACAAGCCCTCGAGGCCATTAGAAGCACACTTCCTAAAGATTATCTTTTGCATGTTTCTAATCTTGATTCCGTTTTTGCAGTGTGGAACAAGTTGATAACAACAACCACCTCCGAGCTTCAAATGCCAATCCAACAAGAAGAGGAATCTAGTGGAGAATCCGATTCACAATGCTACATTGTCCATGGGAATGACTCCCTTGAGGTACACTCGCAAACCCACTTAGATGATAATGATGATGCTAGTTCTTCAAATGATTATGTTGATTCCCATGCTTTAAATGAAGAACTTTCTATTGTTTGTGAAAAATTAATAGAAAAATATAATTTGTTGCAAAAGAAAAGTCTAGGCCTTAACAATGAAAATAAAAATTTGATTTCTAGACTTGACATTGTTTTGCAAGAGAAAGAGGAGATTTCTAATGAAAGGGACTCATTAAAATCTAAACTTGATCTTGTATTAAAAGAAAATAATTTTTTGAAAAATAAAAATGATTGTGATAATGTTTTGAAAAATAATGAGGCTTTATCTTCAAAAGTAGATTCTATTTTAAGAGATAACAATATTTTGAAAAATGAAATTGATTTTATCTCAAAAGAATTAGAAATTTGTTTAAATAAAAATAAATCTTTGAAAAATAAAATTGATTCTCATGTTTGCCATGCTAGGGTAGTTCCATCTAGATCACCCATTTCATGCACCTCTTCTTTAATTGAAAATGATATATCCATACTTAAGAAGAGTGTAGATTGTTTGGGCTCCACTTTGAGCCAATGTGTTGTGGGTCATACACGTTTGGAATCCATGTTTCGCAAGAAACAAATTCCATCTATTCATGCACATACCCCACAACATACACATGCTCCTCACGGACACACCCATCACTTGTATGCTCATGTGTACACTTGTACACATTGTGGACGTAAGGGCCACCTTGCTAGATTTTGCTTTGATAGAATACATGAGTGTAATTTAGCAAATAAATTTGTTTGGGTTAGGAATGGTACTAACCCCCATGGACCCAATAAGATATGGGTACCAAAGACCACCCCTCTTATTTATGATGTAGGTGTGGGCTCTCACATGACGTGAGAGTTGCCGTACCTTGAAGTGGATGCGTTCCGTGCTTAAAGGAGACTATTTGGATGCATCACTTTCAAGGGAAGTTTGGTGGAGAGGACCACCATGTTTTGGAGACAAGGAAAGTTGCCTTCTAGGTTTTGGTAACGATTCCTAACTCCTAATTATTGTTTGCCTGCTTTTCATTTATTCATTATTAGCATGTTTTGGATGTTTGTAGATTATTTTGTAAATGCCATGATTATTAGATTCTTGAAATGCATGTATAGCTTTTGAGACACCCATGTTTAATATGGATATATTTATTTTTGTGTTCTCACCTTTGTTTAGCTATCATGTTTATCATAGCTCTAATAACATGTGTATTTACATAATAATCATGTTTATGTTTATCATGTTGATTTTTTATCTTGTTTTGATGCTTCATGAGTTGAATATATGTTTGAATGTTAGTTTTCATTAAGACTAGGTATATACTTGTGCATATAGTGGGTTACAAATAAATCTATATATGTTTGTACTTGATTGCTTATTTGTTCCCATTAGATGTGCTAGTATAGTCTAGTTTTGATGATTCATGCATTTTAAACTTGTATTCCCATTTTTGGATTTGTTTTATATGTTTAAACTTCATGTATATGTCTATCTTGTCTAAACTATTAGATATACATGTATATCCTTTTGAGCCACGTGCCTTCATGCATATATTTTTGTGGACTCGTTGTGTTTGGATATGTATGTATACCTTAGTTTGTATTAGACATACATATGCCTTGAAGATTAAATAGTTTTGATGATTTTTCGTGTTTAAGGAATATTGAGCTTATTGTCTATTTTTCATGATTATGAACTTCACATTTTATTTGTACACTCACCTTTATTGTTTACTCATGTTTTGTTTTCAGGAGTCATATTTATGCTATATTGGATTAGAGTGTTGACTATCATGTGGACTTCATGTTTTATGAAAAACTATTTTGTTTTATTCCTTACTTGAAGGATTTCGTACTAGTTAACAAGTTTTTCCATTTTGACTAGTTCGTATTCTTCATTTTGGTAGTGTTTTTCAAACAAACTACATTTTCAAATCAATTTTTGAAAACCCCTACCATCTATGGGCGGTTGGATGGGAGACCATGCTCATGTATACTTTATGATGAAATTCATTTTATACTTGATCATGTGTTGGGAGGTTAGGAATATGAGATATACACTTGATCTTATTGTTGTTTCAATTGGTATCATTGAATTCTTTCAATTGGTATCAATATTGACATTTATTGTATACTCATATATTTTTATGTATGTATGCTTCAATTCAAAGTATATCAATTTCAATTGGTATCTAATTTTCATACATATATATATGTTTATGCTAAAAGCTTGAGTTTTAATTTTGTTTCAATTGATTAGTTTTTCAATTGGTATTCTTATACAAGCTTATGCATATGTTTAGTTGGTGTTTCATAAAGGGGGAGAAAACTTGTATTTCATATTTCAATTGGTATTTTGTATTCCACTCCCTTGCTTTATGAAAGAAATTCATAATTTCAATTTGGTATCATATACTCAAAAAGAATAATATTTTCAATTAGTATCAAGATTGTTTAGTTACCATTGGTATGTTATTTGTTTACATATCAATTGGTATCAAGATTTTTATCTAGAAATTCAAAATTTATATTGTTTAATTTCAATTGGTATCAATATGCATTTCTTTGACATATTTTTAATTGGTATCATATTTGTTAAATGACCCCTTATTGACATTGTTTTTGTTTTTTAAACAAAAAGGGGAGAACATTTTGTTTTATATCAATCCTTTATTGATTCTTTGTTTCGGACATAAAGGGGAGAAGAATGTTTTGTTTTTACTTGGACCCTTTTGTTGATGATTGACCAAAAGGGGGAGAAGTATTTGAGTTTCTATGCATATTTATTATATGCAAGTTTTATTTTTATTTATTAGTTTGTTGTTTAATTGGTATTAAGAGTATTGTTTTTAGTTTGATGATTATTGGTATCAAGCGTTTTATGCATGTCTATGCATATTCATGTTTAGTATTCATTGCATATTTATTTGTTTATTTGTTATGCATGAGTTAAGGGGGAGCTTCTTTGAAGCTTAACTTTAATCCATGCATATATAACTCCATGAGTTTTGTCATCATCAAAAAGGGGGAGATTGTTGGCCCGAAGGCCTTCCACTCTAGTTTTGATGATGATTAACTCATGTAGTTATATTTACTAATAATCTTGTGATTTTAGTTTCAGATCTTTAATCAAGATATTAGTTGTTGATTAGCTTCAACAAAGGAGTTTGGAAGCTTTTCATGGTGATTCCGGTGCCCGAGCATCAAGATCGTATATTTGCACTCGGTGGATCACGGTTTGGGATCGAGTCGACTTGAAGATGGAAGATCATCAAAAAGACTTAGGTATCCATAGTTTAGAGTATGTTTAGATCCATTTGTAAAGATAAGAATAGTTGATATGCTCAAGTGCATAATACACACACGTTTCATGTTTTGGATTTGGTTTTCATGAATAGTTTGATCAAAACAAGTTTAATTGGTTTATATGTATAGTAGATGTATTCTATTTATACATGCATGCTTAAACTTCATAAACAAACTTATTTTGACTTTCCTTTTCATGTATTGAAAAATCCAAGTTTGATAAAATACAAGTTTTGGTTTTTGATAATATTTGCAAGACACATTAATGATTCAAAATGTTTGATACTTGTCTTGAAATATTTATCACAAGTTTGTATTTCAATATAAAATGTTAAAACAATTTTTATGGAATTTTTAGAAGAGATAAAAGAATTTTTAACATTATTTTTACCCAGTTTCTGACCCAGACTGTGGCTGACAGGCCAGGTCGGTCGACCGCACGGTCGACCGAACCAAGGGCCGGTCGACCGTTGCGGTCGACCGACGTGCACAGCTTTGTGCATGTCTGGCAGACACAGGTCCGGTCGACCGGTCGGTCGACCGGATCAGAGAGCGTTGCTCTCTGTATCTGGCCGGTCGACCGGGCGGTCGACCGGACCAGAGAGCCCTGCTCTCTGGACCTGGGCGGTCGACCGGGCGGTCGACCGGGAACTCCAACGGTCGGATTTTCGACCGTTGGCGGTCGACCGGCCGGTCGACCGCAAGCTTGTCAGGCTGACAGATCAGCCTAATGGCTAGTTTTTTGTTTGGCCTATAAATACCCTATCTCTTTGGGGATTTTGACAAGAAAAATTTAGTGTTTCTCCAGAGTTTATTTCAAGTTTTCAAAAGTGTTTTTGGGCTTTAAACTTCAAATTTGGTTTTGTGTTTTAGGGTTTGGGAAAATCAAAGAAATAGAAATTTGGGAGATTTGTTTTGTTCTTCAATTCTATCATTTACAAAGAGTTTTCCCTAGTGTTTTCTTTGAGTTTTTATTTTCCAAACACCTTGATATCCACTTGAGCTATATCTTCTATCCTAATCTATTAGGATCTTTGTTTTTGTGGAAAAAGAGAGTTTGTGGTCTTTGTAACCACTTGTTGTAAAAACCCTTGCTTTGATTGGGTTGCTCCCTCTTTGGTAGAGGTTGAGGATTGTGATTTGCTCCCTCTTTGGTAGAGGTGGAGATTGTGTTTGCTCCCTCTTGTGTGAGGTGGAGCTTGGTGGTTGTAACCCTCTTCGGTAGAGGTGTTGTGGTTGTTTGGCTACGGGCCTACCCCTCGGTTGTGAGGTGGTGTTTGAGAGAGGAGTTCGGTACTCCTTGTATTGTAACAAATCCTCCTCGGTGGAGGTTCCCTCAGTGGGAGATAGTGGATTGAAAATCCTTCTCGGTGAAGGCGGGGACGTAGAGCTAGGGGCTCGAACCTCAAAACATATCTTTGTGTTTGCGTTTTGATCCATTGACTCTAACTCTCTCTCTCTTTACTTTTGTGTATAGCATCATTTCATATCATTCATATTGCTTGTGTTGTGCCTTACAACTTTCATATTGCTATATCATTATATGCTTGGCTTGCTTGTGTGTGTGCCTCACTTGTACCTAACCAACAAGAGCTTCACATAGCACCTCAACCCATATCTAGGGGAATCAAGAGGAGTTAGTCCAGAGCCCTTCACTGGGAATTCGGCTACACTTGTTGGTTGTATTAAGTGTGTTTGCAAAATAGTTTTTAGCTTCCGCATTTATTTTATAGATTAGCCATATCACCTATTCACCCCCCCTCTAGGTGATTTCATTATTGTCAGGGTTTCCTGCCTCGACATGTGGGTCAGATCTTGGCTTTCACTGTACTATGATTGCTATTAATCAATAACCCACTTCTACTTCTTTTTCACAGGAGAGTCTTTGCTAAGGTCTTCTCAGGAGGTCTTTTGCGCCCAGCCCGACCTCTTCAGGCTACTGCAGCTACCATCCTTGCCATCACCTAGTCACCCTTGATGTTAGCCATTCTGGATGGTGTAAGGTATTTCAGCAGCTGATGATGGGTAGGTGAGACAGCTCTCATCATTTGGATCCACGGCCTCCCGAGGATAATACTGTGGAGGGATTAGACATCAAGGACACAAAATTCTATAGCGATACTGAAAGGGTCCGCGTGAACTGGGAACTCGACTGTGTCGGGAGAATGGGCTTCACTCCTATCAAAATTGTAGAGAAGCGACCGTGTACAGGGTTTGATCAACTTTCAGGCTTGCTCGGTACTATCCTCCATTTGATCAAGAGCGTGCCCGTAAAGGATGCTGACGCTACTCCTCCTGTCAACCAACATCTTCGACACTGTGCAGCATCCAACACGTACCGTCACGACCAAGACGTCATTGTGGGGAAGTGCACATAATATGTCTTCTTTTGAGAATGTGACTGGCTTGCCAGGAGAAGTAGGAGGGCGAGTCACTATTGCCGAGTAGTTGCCTCTCCAAGCTTCATTGATGTAGATAGTCTTCTCCTTAGTGGTGGTGCCTTTTATAAGGGAGTTCCCGAAGATAGCGTTCACTTTTCTATATTGGATGAGTGTGCTGCTCGGGCGTTCATCGATGGTCCAGAGTTGCCTTTGCACCTTATTCTCCGAGTGCAGTCCGAGTTGAGGATGAATTCTCAGATGTTTCATTTATTTACCAGGTCGTGAAGGTGTCATCAGAGGGTTCGACAGTCCATTATGCAGTGACCCCTCCCTTTGTGGAAGGCATAGTACTTCAAAGATCTAGGCTCTTTCGGGTTAGGTAGGAGAGGTCTGGCCAGCCGCTTGACCCACGGCTGGTCCTTGATAGCATTGAAGATGTGATCGACGGGTACTTTGAATGGGATGAGGTCGAGCTCCGCTTCATTTCTCTTGCTAGATTTGGCAGCGCACCTGGAAAACTTTCAGACAACGGAGGGTTGTGGCTCAGATTCTTGCTCAGGGGGAATTGTGGCTTCAGCTTCTCAACCTTAGGCCCTTGCCTCAGCGGGTGACTGGATGTAGCCTGAGTCGCCTCTTCTATCTGGATGTATTTATGCGCCTTGACAAGTATATCCCTCATCTTGGTGATGTCATTCTTGACCAAATATTTGTTGAAGGGGTTTGTGACTTGCAACTCGCTGATCAAGGCAGCTACAGCTACATCCTCTTACAATTATATACTAGGGCTATATGGCTTTAGAAGTAGTTGACGTAGTTCTTCAGACTCTCGCTAGATTTCATCTTGACTGTGATAAGGTGGTTGTTGTTCCTCTAGAATTCCTTCCGAGAAATAGACTGGTTGAAGAATGCATTGGTTACGTCAGAAAGTTTTGGAAAGAGTTCCTCAGGAGAGTAAAACCAGTGGTAGGCAACTCCCTTGAGGCTAGACGGGAATGCTCGGCAAAAGAGAAGATCATCGTGAGCATAGACCACCATTTTATCCTGGTAATGGCGTAGATGTAGGAGGGATCAGAAGTTCCCGAGTAGTGATCGAAGGTCGGCATCATGAACTTCTTCGAGAAGCAAAGCGTAAGTAATTTCCTTTGACAATAGTAAGACAAAGTGTCCCAGCCCGCTATACTCCATTCCTTTCGAAAACTGCTGGCTCTCTTGGTTGAGCCACTACTGGACCATATCCGCGATGTCCTCTATGCGAGAAAATTTCAGAGCTTGAAAATGTTCTGAATTCTCAAAATCTATATCCTATTTGTAGGTTTTCGACCAGTCATGCCTTGAGCTTTCAAAGAAGTGCGAGGATCCCCAAGTACATGGTGGTGACAGGAGAGTCTGCATGTTTCTTCCCTCAGTAGAGGAAGACTACGACTTGCGTTGCATCCCGATTTGCTTGAGCATTCGCGCCTGGACATGGGCCGCTGCTTCTTTTTCATGAGCAGCCGATTAGCATAGCTGGATCATCTCCATTTGCTAGCTCTCCATCTGCCTTCGCATGGTGGAAAGCATTTGGAGGAGTTTCACCATTGAGCTCAGGCTCGGGTTCTGTGGTTTACATTTGAAGTGGTGAGACAGTGTTGGAATGTGAATCTTCAGTGTCAGAGATAGGGACGTCGATAGGTTAGGTCGACAGTTCACAGACTTAGTCGCTTCGATAGTTTTCCCCTTTTCTTTTGGATCAGTGGGGGCGACGACTACAGCCTGGGTGACACTCTTCCTAGAGGGAGCCATATCGATCATGCGAGGTTGTTTAGAGGAAGGGGTAGGGTGTTGGATGGTGAGAGATCTCAAGGGTGTAGTTTCAAATATCTCTCAATAAAAGCACCAACTGCTGTTGGTGAATTCTTAAGGAATCTATTCATGCATAAAAATAATGGAGAGGGATAGTTAAAACAAATCACAGAAAGCAAGCACAAATACACAGAACTTACATAAAAATCTAAAAGAAAAAACCATGGAGAGTAAGAGGAGAATTCCACTATAACAATGGTGATTACAGGTGGGCTTCTCTAGTATGCTACGAGTTTTTGATTCCAATCCTCCTCTTTTCATGTTGGGAGGGATCTATTATTTATACAGGTAATATCTACAAGATAAGGCAAGTGAGTCTCACTTAATTTGAATACTTAAATTACTGATCTTGATGGCTGTTAATCCTGCTTTAAATCGAGATAGGGGAGAGTCTGTCTCTATCTGGTAGTCCGCGTACTGATGTAGATAAGAATGAATTATCCTCGAGAGGAAACTACCTCGTTTGGATGCTGATTAGGCTTAAAGATAGAGCTCTCCTTCAATCAATTTTATCTCTTCCAATTACCCGACCAGCTAGAAGTTCGAATTGGACGATGACTCTGAATCAGGTGTTCTGAAAGTGGCCAGGCATCACGCACCCTTTGGGGCCAGATAGATGCATGTCATAATCTCAGGCGGGTCAGAAAGTGGCCACAAGTATAATAAACATAAGCAAATATTAGAGAGTTGAGTTGAGAGAGAAAATCCAAATGCAAATGTAAGGAATTGTTTGGAGGTACGAGCCATTTGCTCTTCATCCCTGCTTTTGCCACAATGAATGATTTCCACTATACTTTGCTATCTTCCAACCAACCACTCCGATCCCGCAAAATCTGGAGCAATAATACGAGCCACAAGCTCAACCGAGGCCTCAACCTCCACAACTTCTCAATACAAGGGATGGTGATCTTCTCAAAATCATAAATGCTCAACAAGCACAATCTTATAATCAAGATGAGGTGATTGAATCTCTGAGATTGTGTAGGTGAGAAAACTTGAAGAAGATTGGTGTGAAAGCTCAACACATGAAACTAAGATTTAGAATTTTTGCTCAAAACTAGAAAAACTCTTGAAAATATTTTTTAATACTTGAAAATATTTATCTTGAATGTTATCAAAGTTCTTAGGGTTTTTCTACAATGCCTCTATTTGTAAAGGACCAAAATAGCTATTATAAATTCAAAATAGCCGTAAGAAATTAATCTAAAAACAGTCAACACAAAATTTAGCCGTTAAAGGCAAAATATCAGCTCTAATCACGCTGTCAATCGACCGGATATCTGCAACTCAGCATTAAATAACTTGAACCAACTAAATATGCCAGTTTTATTTTATCCGACTCAACATAATCCCCTATCATAAAATTATGATCAAAATCATCTCCACTCTTCATTGAGTCAGTGGGGATACACCTCTCTCGAGTCATATCGCCAATCACCTTTCCAACATTAAGCTTCATATACTATTTATCAAGATCAACCCATAGGAAAAAATATGGATTGACTAAGAGTATAGAAGCCTTTCTTGAGTCCTAAAACCAATTTCAAAACATGATTGACTCACAATTTCTAAGACCAAGACTCATACTCCCTTTTTCAAGTCCCACCATAATAAAATGAAGAACCGATTGATTGAAAAATAGAAAAGAAATCATGATTCAATTTATCAACCAGTCTATCAATAGGAAAAATTAAAAATGAATCAGTTACTAAATACAATGAATGATAGGAATGAGAAAACTCTCTTTCTATTAATTTTTGACCATTCTTGATTTTTCTAGCCATATTGACAAGACCCAAGAATTATGGTCTCTTGAAAGCTTTAACCATGATTCAATCTCATCACACTATCTTGAACTTGATCAATATAAAACCTTTGACAAATTGACAAGTTATCACTTCAATGAGATTGAACATGAACATGAATGTGACACCAATCTCTAATTTTGTGATTTAGTTTCAAATTTTGATTCAATGTTGACTTAAGTATCCTTACCTAATTTAGACCATATTCCCGAGCCAACATTGATTCCCGTACCTATAAATCTTGAACATGAACCATTGATTTTGGAAAGTCACATTTCATTAATGGAAAATGAATGTGAAACTTTATTCTTTGAATTGGACCCAACTCTTGAGCTAAACCCGACTCTTGAACCTCGACTTGATTTAAATCAACTTTCTGAGCGGTATTGGTTCCCGTACCTTTCACTCTTGAGCCTAAATCAACCATCTCACCGAATCACATTCTATTGTTGGATCAAGGTGTAGGACAGTATAACTCTGAGATGATTTTTCAAAATTGGTCATTTAACCGAGATGAGTGTCATGATAAGGTCTTGCATGATCCTATTCAAATCGGGGGGTTATAAAAATTTTAATGTGTTAGAGGTCAAAGTGGGTTCCTGCTTACTCCATATCCATTGGATTGGGCAGCAACGCTTGCACCAATCAAACTACCACCGGAACCACCATCTTCAGGTAACATTTTTCCTTCCCTCTCATTTTTTCATGCATATATGCATTTCATTCATACATTGAGGACAATGCATGAGATAGGTGTGGGGGAGGGTTTTACTAACATAGGTTTTTTTATAAATATTAAAAAATTCCTTTTAAAAAAACTTTTTGAAGTGGGAAATAATATTTTGACCTATTTTTATAAGAAAATTAAGTTAATCTAAGGGATTAGGGGAATCATAATTAGGATTTCTTAATTATTAGTCAAAATAAGATTATTTATTTGATTTCTAAGTTTAGGAAGAAAAAATGTAAAAGTAATTTGGTCTTAATTTTTACTTTGATGAAATATGCACTCTATACATGCACTTACACACTTAGGATTCAAAATAAAGATTCTTGTGCCTTATAAGAAAAGAAAAGAAATGAAAAAATACAACAGAAATCCTTTGATTAAGCTGAGTAATATTGACTTATAATGAATATTTATTTACAACTAAAAGTGGTTAATATCACCATTAAATCTCTTAGTTTTGTGGCCTTATTTGCTTGAGTCCTTAAGTCTAAGGAGTGTTTTCTCACCTGGTGCCCTAAAACCATCCAGTTTGGGAGTCACCGACTAAAAGCTTGTTACATGGGTGAATAAGAAACCCTAATAGAACTAAGGCATATTAACGCCATAATAAGAATAATAAGGCATAAGAGTTGAAGTTGAAGATGTTGGCCCAGAGGCCTTCCACTCTAGTTTTGATGATGATTAACTCATGTAGTTATGTTTACTAATAATCTTATGATGTTTAAGTTACAGATCATTAACCAAGATATTAATTGGTGATTAGCTTCAATAAAGGAGCTTGGAAGCTTTCACATGGTGATTCCAGAGCCTGAGCATCAAGATCATTCATAGCACTCATTGGAGTCAAGCTCGGTGGATCACGTTTTGGATCGAGTCGGCTTGAAGACGGTGTTCATCAAGAAGACTTAGGTACTCATAGTTTAGTTTAGTGTGTTTTAGATCCATGTGTAAAGA
Organism: Agave tequilana; assembly: GCA_038442645.1. Classification (NCBI taxonomy): domain Eukaryota; kingdom Viridiplantae; phylum Streptophyta; class Magnoliopsida; order Asparagales; family Asparagaceae; genus Agave; species Agave tequilana. Next base: position 125,560 of record JAVJIF010009403.1, read on the forward strand.
TTAAATAGTTGATATGCTCAAGTGCATAATACACACACAAGTTTTATGTTTTGGATATTGGTTTTTCGGTTTTTGGTTTAACCAATATTTGTTTTCATGAATAGTAGATCAAAACAAGTTTAATTGGTTTATGTATAGTAGACTCATTCTATACATGCATGCTTAACTTCCTAGACAAACTTATTTTGACTTTCCTATTCATGTATTGAAAAATCCAAGTTTGGAAAAATACAGGTTTTGGTTTTTTATAAAATTTGCAAGATACAAAAATGGTTCAATATGTTTGATATTTGTCTTGAAATTTTTATCACATGTTTGTATATCAATACAAAATGATAAAACTATTTTTTATGAATTTTTAGAAGTTTTATGGGATTTATTAAAATATTTTAAAACCCTGTTTTCTGTCCCAGATTTCTGCCTGACAGGTTCTGGCGGTCGACCGCACGGTCGACCGGACCCCAGAGCCGGTCGACCGACGTACACAGCCTTGTGCACGTTTGGCCAGGCAACTAGGCCGGTCGACCGGGCGGTCGACCGGACAGAGAGCTTTGCTCTCTATAAATCTTTGGTCGACCGGGCTGCTCCAACGGTCATATTTATGACCGTTGGCGGTCGACCGCCAGCCGTGTCAGGCTTAAAAATCAGCCTAACTTCTAGTTTTGTATTGGGGCTATAAATACCCCATTGCTTGGTGTTTTTGACTAAGATTTTTAGAGCCAAAAATTCCTGATCTCCTTTGGTGTTTAAACAAAAAGTTTTTGAATCAAATTGCTATTCTTTATTTTGTTTTCAAGGGTTTTGGAAAATCAAAGAAAACTAGGTTTTTGGGATATTATTTTGGATTTTCATTTCTATCATTTACAAGAAATTTCCCAAGTAGTTTTTCTTTGTTATTTGATTTCCAAATACACCTTGATTCCACACTTGAGCTATCTTCTATCCTATTCTATTAGGATCATTATTTGTGGGAAAAAGAAGAAAGAGGTTTGTGGTTGAAATATACCACTTGTTGTAAAAACCCTCATTTGTTGGTTACTCCCTCTTTGGTAGAGGTTGAGATTGGTTGTTTACTCCCTCTTGGTGAGGTGGAGTTGGTGTTGGCTTGTATCCCTCTTCGGTAGAGGTGGATTATTGTTAGCCTCAGTGGAGGTTGTATTGGTGGATTTGAGGAGTTCGGTACTCCCTTGTTGTACAAATCCTCCTCGGTGGAGGTTCCCTCGGTGGGAGTCCTCGGTGGACAAGATAGTGGATTAGAAATCCTTCTCGGTGAAGGCGGGGACGTAGAGCTAGGGGCTCGAATCTCGGAACACATCTTTGTCTTTGCGTTTGATCCATTGTCTCTTAACCCTCTCTCTTTTATTTGTGTTGTGCATCATTCATAGCATCATATCTTATTTGCTTGTGTTGTGCCTTACGTCATTCATATTGCTTATATCCAATATATGCTTGGCTTTTGTTTGTGTGCCTCACTTGTTCTTAACCACGAGAGCTTCATATAGCACCTCAACCCTTATCTAGGGGAATCAAGAGGAGTTAGTCCAGAGCCCTTCACAGGGAATTCGGCTACACTCGTTGGTTGTATTAAGTGTATTGCAAATTAGTTTTAGCTTCCGCATTTAGTTTTCTAGATTAGCCATATCACCTATTCACCCCCCCTCTAGGTGATTTCAATTGGTATCAGAGCCTACGCTCCTGATACTTAGGTTTAACAACCTAGGAGTGAGATCTTGGTTTAGCTAATCTACATTTGCATTTGCATATATTTTTTGCACACATTTAGTTTGCACACCCATGGACTTCATGACCCCACCTATGTTTGACCCTTCCAACATTGTTGTTTGGAAGACTAGGATGTCCATTTACCTACAAACCCTAGGCTTGCATGTTTTCCTTGCCGCTACCAAGAAATACTATCTTGGTAACCGCAATCATATAGGGGCCAATGCACAAGCCCTTGAGGCCATTAGAAGCATGCTTTCAAAAGAATATCTTATGCATGTTTCTAACCTTGATTCCGCCTTTGCAGTGTGGAACAAGTTGACAACCACCTCCACCTCCAAGCTTCAAATGCCAATCCAATCGGAGGATGAATCTAGTGGAGATGAATCCGAGCCACAACAATGCTATATGATCCAAGGGAATGACTCCCTTGAGGTATACTCGGATACTCAACTAGATAGTGCTAGCTCTTCATTTGATGATCATGATATTATGAATGCCAATGCTTTAAATGAAGAGTTATCTATTGTTTGTGCGAACCTCCTTGAAAAATATAAGATTTTGAAAAAGAAGACTTTTGCATTAAACAAAGAAAATGAAAATTTGTCTTCTAAATTAGATGTTGTTTTGCAAGAGAAAGAGGAGATTTCTAATGAGAGGGATTCATTGAAATCTCAACTTGATCTTGCCCTAAAAGAAAATAAATTTTAAAATCTAAAAATGATTGTGAAATAATTTTGAAGAAAAATGAAAAATTATCTTCAAAAGTTGATTTTGTATTAAAGAGAATAATTCTTTGAAAAGTAAAATAATTTCTATTTCAAAAGATCTAGAAGATTGTTTAAAGAAAAATATTTCCTTGCAAAATAATATGGATTCACATGTTTGCCATGCTAGGATAGCTTCACCTAGTTCACCTTTTGCACGCCACACTTCTTCTTTAATTGAAAATGATATATCCATGCTTAAGAAGAGTGTTGATTGTTTGGGCTCCACTTTGAGCCATTGTGTTTTGAGCCATACACGTTTGGAATCCTTGTTTCGAAAGAAACAAGTTCCATCTATGCATGTACACCATCCATGGCATACACATGATACTCACGGTCACACCCATCACTTGTATGCTCATGTGTACACTTGTACACATTGTGGACGTAAGGACCACCTTGCTAGATTTTGCTTTGATCGTTTAAATGATTGTAATTTAGCAAATAAATTTGTTTGGGTTAGGGAAGGTACTAACCCCCATGGACCCAAAAAGATATGGGTACCAAAGACCACCCCTATTGTATTTGATGTAGGTGTGGGATCTCACATGACGTGAGAGTATAGGTACCTTGGAGTGGATGCGTTCCGAGCTTCATGTGGACTATTTGGATGCATCACTTTCAAGGGAAAGTTTGGTGGGAAGACCACCTTATTTTGGAGACATGGAGAGTTGCCTCATAGGTTTTGGTAACGGTCTCTTACTCCTTATTTATATTTGTATGCTTTTCATGTTCATTATTTTTAGCATGTTTTGATGTTTATAGATTGTTATGAAAATGCCATGATTATTAGAACATTGACATGCATGTATAGCCTTTGAGACACCCATGTTTAATATGGACCATTATTTTAGTGTTCTTACCTTTGTTTAGCTATCATGTTTAACATAGCTCTAATAACATGTGGATTTACATAACAATCATGTTTAAGATTTATCATGTTGATTTATATCTTGTTTTATGCTTCATGTTTTGATTACTTGTTTAAATGTTAGTTTTCATTAAGACTAGGTATATACTTGTACATATAGTGGGCCACAAATAAATCGTTATATGTTTGTGCTTGAATGCTTATTTGTACCCATTAGATGTTCTAGTAAAGTCTAGTTTTGATGATTCATGCATTTAACTTGTATTCCTATTTTTATCCATGTTTTTCATGTTTCTATGTTTAACTTCATGTATATGTCTATCTTGGCCAAACTATTTGTTTATACATATACATCCTTTGAGTCACGTGCCTTCATGCATATACTATTATGGACTCGTTGTGTTTGGATATGTATGTATACTTTAGTTTGTATAAGACATACATATGCCTTGAAGATTAAATAGTTTTGATAATTTTCATGTTTAAGGAATATCGAGTTTATTGTCTATCTTTCATGATTATGATCTTCACTTCTTGTTTGTACACTCATCTTTATAGTTTACTCATGTTTTGTTTTCATGAGTCATATTTATGCTTCATTGACTTAGAGTGTTGGCTATCATGTGAATTTCATATTTCATGAAAAATAATTTTGTTTTATTCCTTGCTTGAAGGATTTCGTACTAGTTTTCAAGTTTTTCATTTAACTAGTTGCGGGATTCTTCGTTATGGTAGAGTTTTCAAAACATGTTTTATTTTTCAAATCTATTTTTGAAAACCCCTACCTTCTAAGGGTGGTTGGATGGGAGACCATGCCTATGTATGCTTTGTATTGAAATATTTTTAAACATGAGTATGATTGGGAGGATAGGTAATATGAGATATACACTTGATATTATTGTTGTTTCAATTGGTATCATTGGATTATTTCAATTGGTATCAATATTGACATTTTCTTGTATACTCTTATATTTTTATGTATGTATGCATACTCTTCAAATAGTATCAATTTCGATTGATATCTAATTTTTCATACATATATTTGTTTATGCTAAAGCTTGAATTCTTAATGACCATCATGTTTCAATTGATTAGTTTTCAATTGGTATTTTAAACAAGCTTTTGCATCATTTTATTTTGTATTTCATAAAGGGGGAGAAAATTCATATTTCATTATTTCAATTGGTATTTCTATTGGTTTTGTTTTACTCCTACACTTTATGATGGAAAATGATTTTAAAAAGGATATTGATATCATATGCTCTTAATGAAAAATTATCTTCAATTGGTATTCATATGTTTCATTTGGTATCTATTGATCTATTCATTTCAATTGGTATCAAAATTTCATTGTCATTTCAATTGGTAAAATGTTTTGGTTTACATTGCATATATGCAAGAAGAGCTTAACATCTCTTCTATATATAGATTCATGTTGAGTGTATCTTGTATTGAGGAGCTTGACAACTCTTCTTTATGCGGTACACGTGTGTAGGGGGAGCTTCACATCTCCTCTTATGCATTGCATATTATGTGTATGTGAATAGGGCTTGTCATCCTTTCTTCATATAATGCATATATGTAGGAAAGTTAACTTAGTGTCTTCCTCTTCATGAATGTATATCACATATATTCTTATTATTGATTTGTTTGATGTCACCCCTTTATTGATTCTTTGTTTCGAACAAAAAGGGGGAGAAGAATATTTGTTTTGGTTTGTCTTTTACCCCTTTGTTGATGATTGACAAAAAGGGGAGAAGAATTTGAGTTTATATGCATATTTTTTTTGTATGCATGTTTTATGTTTTTATTAAAGTTCAATTGGTATCAAAAGCATTATTTAAAGAACATGTTTATTTTTGGTATCAAGAATTTTACTAGTTTTGTTTTGCAATTGGTATCAAGAGCTTGTTTTGAAAATTTATTTGTTTTATTTAATTAGTATCACGAGCATGTCTTGAAAATTTATGTGTTTTATGCATGTTGATGCATACATGTTTATGAATATTCATTGTATATATTTATATTTATTGTGATGCATGAGTTAAGGGGGAGCTTCTTTGAAGCTTAACTTTAATCCATGCATATATAACTCCATGAGTTTTGTCATCATCAAAAAGGGGGAGATTGTTGGCCCAGAGGCCTTCCACTCTAGTTTTGATGATGATTAACTTATATAGTTATATTTACTAATAATCTTGTGATGTTTAAGTTTCAGATCATTAACCAAGATATTAGTTGGTGATTAGCTTCAACCAAGGAGTTTGGAAGCTTTCACATGGTGATTCCAGAACCTGAGTATCAAGATCATTCATAGCACTCATAGGAGTCAAGCTCGGTGGATCACGTTTTGGATCAAGTCGGCTTGAAGACGGTGTTCATCAAGAAGACTTAGGTATCCATAGTTTAGTTTAGTGTGTTTTAGATTCATGTGTAAAGATTAGATAGTTGATATGCTCAAGTGCACAATACATACACAAGTTTTATGTTTTGGATATTGGTTTTTCGGTTTTTAGTTTAACCGATATTTGTTTTCATGAATAGTAAATCAAAACAAGTTTAATTGGTTTATGTATAGTAGACTCATTCTATACATGCATGCTTAACTTCCTAGACAAACTTATTTTGACTTTCCTATTCATGTATTGAAAAATCCAAGTTTGAAAAAATACAGGTTTTGATTTTTGATAAAATTTGCAAGATACAAAAATGGTTCAATATGTTTGATATTTGTCTTGAAATTTTTATCACATGTTTGTATATCAATACAAAATGATAAAACTATTTTTGTGGATTTTTAGAAGTTTTATGGGATTTATTAAAATATTTTAAAACCCTATTTTCTGTCCTAGATTTCTGCCTGACAGGTTCTGGCGGTCGACCGCACGGTCGACCGGACCCCAGAGCCGGTCGACCGGTCGGTCGACCGACGTGCACAGCCTTGTGCACGTTTGGCCAGGCAACTGGGCCGATCGACTGGACAGAGATCTTTGCTCTCTGTAAATCTGCGGTCGACTGGGCAGTCGACCGGGATGCTCCAACGGTCATATTTATGACCGTTGGCGGTCGACCGGCCGGTCGACCGCCAGCCGTGTCAGGCTGAAAAATCAGCCTAACGGCTAGTTTTGTATTGGGGCTATAAATAACCCATTGCTTGATGTTTTTGACTAAGATTTTTAGAGCCAAAAATTCCTGATCTCTTCTGGTGTTTTAAACAAAAAGTTTTTGAATCAAATTGCTATTCTTTATTTTGTTTTCAAGGGTTTTGGAAAATCAAAGAAAACTAAGTTTTTGGGATATTGTTTTGGATTTTCATTTCTATCATTTACAAGAAATTTTCCAAGTAGTTTTTCTTTGTTATTTAATTTTCAAATACACCTTGATTCCACACTTGAGTTATCTTTTATCCTATTCTATTAGGATCATTATTTGTGGGAAAAAGAAGAAAGAGGTTTGTGGTTGAAATATACCACTTGTTGTAAAAACCCTCATTTGTTGGCTGCTCCCTCTTTGGTAGAGGTTGAGATTGGTTGTTTACTCCCTCTTGGTGAGGTGGAGTTGGTGTTGGCATGTATCCCTCTTCGGTAGAGGTGGATTGTTGTTAGCCTCGGTGGAGGTTGTATTGGTGGATTTGAGGAGTTCGGTACTCCATTGTTGTACAAATTCTCCTCGGTGGAGGTTCCCTCGGTGGGAGTCCTCGGTGGACAAGATAGTGGATTAGAAATCCTTCTCGGTGAAGGCGGGGACGTAGAGCTAGGGGCTCGAACCTCGGAACACATTTTTGTCTTTACGTTTGATCCATTGTCTCTTAACCCTCTCTCTTTTATTTGTGTTGTGCATCATTCATAGCATCATATCTTATTTGCTTGTGTTGTGCCTTGCATCATTCATATTGCTTATATCCATTATATGCTTGGCTTTTGTTTGTGTGCCTTACTTGTACTTAACCACGAGAGCTTCATATAGCACCTCAACCCTTATCTAGTGGAATCAAGAGGAGTTAGTCTAGAGCCCTTCACAGGGAATTCGGCTACACTCGTTGGTTGTATTAAGTGTGTTGAAAATTAGTTTTAGCTTCCGCATTTAGTTTTCTAAATTAGCCATATCACCTATTCACCCCCCTCTAGGTGATTTCAGAAGAATCCCGAGTCATATATTCACGGTCACGAAAGTGTATATAATTTAGGATAAAATAATAGATTAGATGAGAAATACAGTTTGAATCCTTATCTTGATTAATAACAAGTTCTTGCATAGAGACTATGTTTATGAATGAATAGTTTGGTGATCCTATGACTTATAGATTACTTGATTTTTGCAAGAATCAAAAATATTCTCTCTTCCAAAATGTGTTTTTGAAAATACTAACACTTTGTTTTTCTTTCTTTTATGGATTTTGTGGGTATAATTTACTGAAAACCCTTCAGGAGACTATAATTTCTTCTCTAGGGGTAACCTAGAGGTTTAAAGGTTTGCTACACATGCTTAGTGTAGTCGCGTGACCTACAAAAATGGCTTAATAAATTCTTAGTTTTAGTTTTCTTGTTTTGCTGGGGACGAGCAAAAGATGGTGTGGGGTGTGATTGTTCACTAATATTACATATTTATTGTCATATTTTTACATTTCTAATTTTAATAAAACTCTGCTATTTAACTCTTTAATGTCTAATGGTATGCATGTGTAATTAATGGAGATGGAGAAAAAAGGTCCCGAAATATCCAAATTAAATCAGATTTTGAGGATTTATTTTCCTAGCTAAAGAAAACAATGAGGATATTCTCAAATCTAGAGATCCAAAATAAATATTATCAAGAAATTATAGGATAAACAAAATAGGTATTCATGCGCTCAAGGATCTGGCCCAACGACCAGATCCCTGCTGCGCAAACGCGGCCAAACAACATCTTTTGTGTTATCTTCACACGTCTTCTCTGCTGCATTTCTCCTATAAATTCACACCAAATGCAGAAGGTAAAGTGAGAGAGAGCTTAGGCTAGGGTTCTACTCTTAGTTTAGTTTAGATTTTCTTTTCTTTTTTTTCTTTTTAATATAATTTTCTGTTTTCTTTATATTTAAGATTAGAGAGAGATTCATGAGAGAGAGAGAGTGGTGTTGAGAGTGACACTTGATGCAAATTTATTTGTTTTTCTTATAGTTTCTTAATTCACTCTATTTTGTTTTTATGTTATTCTTCTTTTAGTTTTTCTTCATGGCCAACTCTTTTAACCTTCCAGCCTTCTCTCTCTAGTTTGTAATGCAAACGATATGATTCTAATAGCCTTGAAATAGTCTTACTCCTGCAAGTGCCACCGATGGCTCATGGTGATGGATTTATTTCGTACCCTATATCATTTCATTCTTAATGTTTCTTTCGATGATATAATGCGGTGTTGATATGAATCTTCTCTTAATGGGCCATGCGATGATTGCCTTCCAGTCAAGAAAATCCAAGGTGAGGCAAACATCAAGAGGTAAGTACACTGGTGGGAGCACGTAGTATAATTTATACATGAACTTTCTTTTGTTTTGATTTCTTCGTTTAAAAACCAAATTCAAAAATACAAACATTTTTCTCTTTTATTTCTTCTTCTCTTAATCTTCGCTCTTCTAATTTAGTTTCCTTTCTTTTTCTTTTTCAGAAAAAAGAAGAGTTTTAATCTATTTAGTGATTTCAAAAGTACCAAAATGCTTCTTAGCATCCCTCATTGTAGATCACGGCCCGCATAACCACTTGTTGTAGCAGTAGTATTGAGGAAGCAAATGCAACAACATTCAACTCTTGATTTTCTAAACACTGATTTTTGTGCCCGATTTTCACCGAATCAAATTGAAATCACTTAGAGGGGGAGGGGGTGAATAGGTGATGACTATAAATAATGCAGAATTAAAAACTAACAATCATAATATAGCAATCAATCAACACAAGTGTAATGAACACAAGCAAATATTAGAGAGTAGAGTTAAGAGAGAAAATCCAAACGCAAATGCAAAGAATTATTCGAGGTTCGAGCTATTTGCTATACGTCCCTGCCTTCACCGTAATAAAAGATTTTCACTATACTTTACCCTACAATCAACCACTCTGATCCCGCAAGATCCAGAGTAACAACATGAGCCTGCAAGCTCAACGAAGGCCTCAACCTCATAACTTCTCAATACAAAGGATGGTGATCTTCTCAAGATAACAAATGCTCAACAAACACAATCTTATAATCAAGATGAAGAGAAGCTCATGGATTGTGTAGGTGAGAAAACTTGGAGAAGATTGGAGTGAAAGCTCAACACAAGAAACTAGGATTTGAAATTTTGGCTCAAAACTAGAAAAACTATTGGAAATCTTTTTGAATATTTGAAAATATTTGTCTTAAATGTTGTCAAAAGATTTTAGGGTTTTTTGACAGTGCCTCTATTTATAGAGGACAAAAATAGCAGTTAGAAACCCAAAATAGACGTTAGAAATTAATCCAGAAACAGTCAAAACAAAAGGGAAATATCTGCTTTAATCACGCTATCAGTCAACTGACCAATGGTCAGAAAATAGCCGTTGTCAAAGGTGGTCAACCAGGCGGTCGACCGGGCTCAAAATCTACTATCAGTCAATAGAGCTGTCGACCGCAATGGCCATACAGAGAGCAGACTATCCTCAGCGGTCGACCAATATACACAAACAGAGAGCTGACATGCACAAGTTTCCTTGTGCATGTGCCTGTGGACATCCTGTTGAACGGGCGATTGACTGGCAGAGCAGTCAGCTCTGCTTGTCAGTCGATCAGGCAATTGACCGGTAGAAGCCAAAAACTTATTTTTAAATGCTTTTTAAAATCCTTTTTGAAAATCCTTGAAAATTTCGTTGTTAAATATTTACAAAAATAAATCATGTATATATTTGAAGCATAAAAATGTGTGATCACGGATCAACACAAAATGTAAACTTTGAACTTCTTTTTGTAAATTTTGAAACACTTTAAAATATTTTTTCAAACCCAAAAACCAATAACTAAAAACTCATTTTGTAAATTCTCTTTTCTATCATAAAATCTTTTCATATTTTTTGAAGAAAACACAATATCTTTTTTTTTTTTTTGTGTATATCTCATGAGCAACCCAAATCTCTAAATTTGATTTTAACAAAGCTAAATCTTACATATATAAATTCTTTATTATTTTTTTTGTGGTGCTTCAATGCATCCAAAAACTTGATTCCTTGAGATTGACTCCATTCTTGAGTACATGGTGTGTTCTTTGCGCTTGAGCTCTTGAATCAACATGTATTAGCTTCAAAACTTAACTTTAAGTCTTTTATTGAAAATAAACATAAAAATTATTAACTTTATAAATCTTATAACTTAAACAATCAAAAGATCATTAGTACTATAACTACATGAGAATAATCATCATCAAAATTAGAGTGATAGACCTTTAGGCCAACAGTAGGTAATTGTCGAACCTCATTAAATCTGTGTTTTCTTGCGTTCTTTCTCATTTGTTTTCTTCTTACTTATTTGTGATTATTTTGCAACATACTTTGGTGCTTACACAAGACCTCTGGCAGGTCCCAACACAAATCAATCAAATCGTAGGAGGTTGGTCAGCAAATAGAAGTATTGGCAAGAGCTCTGGAGAGTGTTGTTCTACTGACTACTAGTAGGTATGCTGGTCGTTAGGTCTTCAATGGTCATTTGGTAAGCATTTGATGCTATTGGTACAGGTGAAAAGAGTTGCGTGTGCTTGCACGGACGTGTGCGAGTGTGTTTGGACATAAGGTAAGCCTTTTGAACATTAGGTTTTTTATATCTGCATGTTATTTTGTGGTGTTTTGAACTTGCGAGTGCTTTCTGACAAGCGAGATGTCTTGTTAACTCTTCTTGAGTTCCTCTTGTAATACCCATATTTTTGTAATACATGATTTAATAGTATATAGTAGTATTTTAATATGTATACATATATGTGTATATATATTGTATAAATAATTATTTATTATCCTATGTGTATGACTAAATTATTTTATCATTATTAATTATTATTGTTGTTATAAGTATGTGCTTAGTATCATGTCTCTTTCATTTTCATTTTCCCCAAGCCCATACCCATTAGCCTGTTAGCCCATAACCCATTACCCAATAACAAATCCTAATAAATCAAATCAAATCCTAATCTTAACTAATCTAAACCCTAACCCTATCTTAATCCCTCTACATCTCTTCTCCCGACCTCCCTCTTCCCTCACTTGCTGTCGCCTACATCCCACAGCACCAACAGCCCTCTCCCTCTCCCCATGCCGCTATGCAAGGCAGCACATGCACCCTCCGCCGAGGCTGAGCCGCCACCACCATCGCCATGCCAACCTCTTTTCTTCCCCACCTGTGTGTTGTTGTGCCCCATCACTCACCATCATCTTTCCTCCCATGTGCGCCATGTGCACCCATTACCTGTCGTCGTGCCCGATTGCTGCGAGCTTAGCGCGAGCACCATCTCCTCTGTAGACCGCCACCCAACCTGCAGTCCTCCACAGTGCTTCCTTCCATCTCCATGGCTGCCATGCACCACACGCACCCAAAGCCTCTGATGATATCCAGCGAGAACCGGCCTACTCCTTCTCTCCTTCAGTGAGTCACCAACATCCTCGGCGGCTTCCGCCATCACTCGTGCATCCCGCCAGCGTCTTCTTCTCCCTGGCTGTGCTTCTCCCTCTCTCTCTCTCTCAGGTCTTTTACGTCTCTCTCTCTCTCATTTATGTGTCTAATATGTGTAATTATATGTGTGTTAGTGGGTGTTTATTTATTTTCATGTGTGTAAGTATGTGTTGGTGTGTGCTTTAGTGTATGTGTGTGTGAGTTTGTATTTGATGTGTACATTATGTGTGTAATATAAATTTCCCCTGAGAATTACTCTCTCCATGTTGCTACATGAGTGTGTGTGAGCGTGTTATGTGTATATATGTGTATACTCATATATACGTATGTATGTGGATGTACTCATGTGTGTGTGTATGCACGTGTGACATGCGTGTGCGGGTACATATGTGATGTGTTTGTGTTAATTCCCATCTCTCTGTATATGGTTACGTGGTATAGCGGTACAGACCGTTTGGTGAGATCTGGACCCATTACAGAAGATTCAAAATTATGTTCGTTTTGGACCCGATACGTCGGTGATTCGAAGACTGAACAACAAGATGTTTCAGAGAACTATACGGGTTCATACAGTGAAGACCAGGTGGTGATTCAGATCCAAAATTGTGTTATTTCATGTGAGTATTTGTTCTTATGTTATTTTCTTATTTACTGTTTCCAGTAGTGTTCATGTATTTCTTAGTATTATTTCATGTGATCATCTGATATATTTTACCAGTATGATTACTTGTATCATTTCATGTGATGTCAGTGAGTACTTAATTTTTTTTGTTTAGTTTATATGAGCGTTTATCTGCATTATTTCATATGATAGTTGATTGCCACTATTGATTCAGGACTAGCTGTGCTATATCTTTTACTGTTACTTGTTTTGATCTATGGATTGACTGGTCTAGTTCATATTTGAGGATAGGTGGCCTAGTTTTATGTGAAGTATTTGTCGGACAAATTGTTTGGCGAGTATTCCGACTAAAACTCATTTGGATGTTGAGAACATGTTAAATATGATGTTGCCTTATCGATAGACTAATTTACTGATACACGGATTGATATGGACTTAGCTAGAGTTGGAGTATACCTGAGATTTATATTTTTTTCATTAGATCTTGATCAATATATAGATGAGATTGGTCTTTGTTGGATTATTATCAGGTGTTGTGCGAATAATTTACCTTTGATACCGATGTGTAATATGATCTTGGTTTTGAATTATTGAAACAAAGATTTTTGAATTTACCCTAATTACATTAATTAAGTATTAATGATCTTATTGACGTTGGATACTAGATGTAGAAAGATATAGAGATGATTTAAATTTCATATTGATCGAGGGTGTTACATTCTTTAGTTATGATCTTGATCATGGCTGGATAAGTTTGATCTTGAGGATGTTCATTCTTCATTTGTAATCTCTGTATTTGTTGACCTAGTTGGTCTCGAGGATATATCATGTGCTTCATTTTTGGTTATTGATTACTTCAGTTATTCAGTTATAGAGATAAAGTTATTGTGGAAGTGATTTCATTGATATCGATAGCCATATTATATATTTAGAGTTTGATAGCAGTTATTGTTTAATCTCAGCTATTGGTCACCTAGAGGATTAGAGTAGACTCACAGGATAAGAAAACTGCTTATTGGTTTATTAAACTTGTGATTTATTGTATTATATACTTTGACTTGAATTCAATGTTGATGTTCACAGTGATTATTATTGAGACTATAAGATGATGGATCAGTTACTGATATCTTTTTAGTACAGAGGGATGAGATTTTGATTGATTTTAGATAGGACTGTATGGTAAGGAATCAGTGTTCAAACATGTTACTGTATTATTTCATATTACTGAAATTACTGAAAAAGTGCTGTTGACCGTAACCCTATGCACAGTTTTACTGTTTATCATATATGCGGTTACTGCTACTGTTTACTGTTATTGTTACTGTTTACTGTGTATACGATTACTGTTCACTGTTATTATATTGTTACAGTCACTGTATTATTCCAGTAATCTAAATAATATGAATATTGATTGAATTAAATAATAATGTAAATGGACAACTTACACTAGGATTGAAAAAATTGATGGAGGAGACAACGTCTGTATTTTGGGTAGACCAAGGATACAGGTTACGCAGCCGAGATGGGGTTCCACTGCAGGGTTCCCGGGGATGACTGACATCCCATACTATTTACTGTTACACTATTACTGTAGTACTTGACGATACGGCCTGGTTCAGTACCAGGCGTCTGAGTCGTGGTCCCGGGTATGTATTGGACCCACCTAAAGCATGAATAATGTCTCAACCAATCAGTTTCAATGACATAGGACTCCGATTGAAATATGCAGTAAGCGTAGTATGGGATGCGTCTATTACAGGTGACAATTGGTGTTCGCTGACATAATTAATAATGATAAACTGTTTAATTGCATATTGTGACTGGCTGTGTTCACTTGTCATATTTATACATATGCTATGATAGACATCTGATACAGGCATGCCATGATAGACACCTGATTGTACTTATGATTTTGGTATAAACTGTTATTACTGTTCATTGAGGTTATGTATACCATTTCTTATCTATTACATTTTTGTAGTATAATCATCATATGCTCTCATGTTATATGCACGTGTACCTTTCCCTTATTTTACACACTCATTTAGAGTTCTGACTTCCTAGATTTGCACATCTAGGTTTTTGTATGTTATCTTACTGATTAGGTATTCGGAGAGGATCTTCGACATCTTGAGAAGCCGGAGTCTCTTACTTGATCATTCTTTCTCGGTATTTTTTTACTTTTCTTTATTCCTATTGCTTCCATGATTCTGTGAATTGGACTCAGTACTTATTATATTCCTTTATTCATCTGTTATCACGTATGGACATTTATATGTACTGTTGCAGTGGTTATTATGTCATCATAGTTGATTGATATAACTTATTCAGATTATTTTAGGCTTAGCATGTATACGTGGGGTATTCTTCTCACGTACATACATCGCCAACTCTCATCGCGACTCCGCTTTCACATATTTTAGGAAGCGAGGCGTGACACCTCTGATCACTTTAATTTAAATATATTATCTATATCAGTCTCAAACTTACCAAGTAGTTCTGAAAATTACTCTTTCAAATTCCTAAAATTTCAGCTGACCTGATTGATTTGTAACTATCAATATGGTTTTAATATTGATGCCCATTGCAAGAGAATTTATGTTGTATTTAGACTTCAAATAGGTAAGGAGGAAAAAACAAAGGATCGTTCTTGGATAACATTTTAAGCATCAAGCATTTTTGCTTTGGACTTTTAAGTTTATAGTTTAGTGATAGTTCTTTATTTATTTCAAATTCATTTTCACTGGGGCTTTTCGAAATTACTTATCGTGCGTGTTTCTACCAACACTCATGCGCTCCTCTCACTGTAAGCTCAAGTCGCGCAGACAACTTGTATTTTAATACAATATCCTGGACAATCTTGTTTGTTAGAGATCCAGGAGGCACACATGTGGTGGTGCTCAATGCTCAATGAGCACAGAGAAATACTCAATCGTTGTAACTCGGCTAGTGCTGTAAATGGTTCGGATTTGGATTGATTCTATGTAAAACTCCATTAGTATGTAAAACTCCATTAGGGTTGTAAACTCGGCTAGGGCTGCCAAGTTTTTCTTAGGGAGCATAAACCTATCATGTTCAACAATCCTCTCAAATCACTAAATTTACACTCTAACAAGTGAAAATGAACTCATTGCAACTCAATTAAGGCTCCAAACAGGATGAATTCAAATCAGATTTATATAAAATCCATACCCAATCTCATTAAGATCCAACATATTGGACCAAAATATAAGTCAGATCCGTAATTTTTAATTTGAAACTGAATTATATATACCTTAAATTTGGAAAGGGTTATCTTTGTGGGTAGAAATCTATATCGTTCAATACGTCCCCACTGATGAACTGCCAACTTTTACGCTTTACTGAAAGAAATCTACTATGTATAATGTGTCTCCTCAAGCAGTAAATCTTCTTATTCTCTGTTTGTTCCAACAGATTAGCCTTTTCGTCAACAAAAGAATTCCTCTCTTTCTTGCAATCACATATATTTTATAAGTTAGAGAAAACTTTAGTATCTGTTTTCAAAATTCCTCTCTTTCTTGCGAGAACAGTTGAAATGATAAAAATATTTTCTTAAGATGAATACCGAGTTTTTATTTTCATCAAAGTTATTCTCAGCCTATATTTGTAATCAAAACTTAGGTTATATTTGTCTCAATCATTTGTGAGTATACCCAGGGAAAAAAGAAGAATAATGAACTCAAATTCTTTTAAGATAATTGTTACAATTGTTGAAGAAAGGAAATTTGGATTGATGTTATTGATGATGAGGGCAATGCCCGTATATATAGAAATTACAATAGGATAATAAGAAAACCTAATACTACTCCTAATACAGTTCTAATACAACATATATTCTAATCTTAATACTATTCTTAACACCCCCTAAAATTCATGGTGGGAAACTAGCATGAGTTTGCCAAACAACTCTCCAAACCTAAAAAATAAAATAAATAAATAAAATAAAAATTAGGATTTTAGAGATTTCTCAAACTCAGGAGGAACGATTTGATAAGCTAATAGAAAGATATGATTGATTATAGTAGACTGTAGTAGGTATGTAATATACCGGTGATGCTACCGGGTAGACACATTTGGACCAGTATAGTTAATAGGAGAATCTCGCGATGCCCACCGGTACACACACTCGGACCAATATAACTAGTAAGAGAATCTGGTGATACTAGCTAGTAGACACACTCAGCTCAGTGCAGCAAGTAGAATCTGGTGATGCCTGCCAGCAGACGCATTCAGACCAGTGCAACTAGTAGTATAATAGTAGAAGACGACCATCAAGAAAAAAAATCAATTATCAGGCTTATAAATACCCTCATAATTGGTTAATACAGTGAAAACTGGTTGATTTGTAGTGGTATACAGACTTACAGACTCCTTCAGTAGACACTCGGTGATCTTTTAGGGCTGGAAATCTTTCAGTAGACACTCAGGATTTTCAGATTTGCCCTAATTACATTAATTAAGTATTAATGATCTTATTGACGTTGGATACTAGATGTAGAAAGATGTAGAGATGATTTAAATTTCATATTGATCGAGGGCGTTACACTCTTTAGTTATGATCTTGATCATGGTTGGATAAGTCTGATCTTGAGGGTGTTCATTCTTCATTTGTGATTTCTAAATTTGTTGACCTAGTTGGTCTCAAGGATATATCATGAGCTTCATGGTTGTCATTGATTACTTCAGTTATTCAGTTATAGAGATAGAGTTATTGTGGGAGTGATTTCATTGATATCGGTAGCCATATTATATATTTAGAGTTTGATAGTAGTTATTGTTTAATCACAGTAATTAGTGACCTAGAGGATCAGAGTAGATTGACAGGATGAGAGAACTGATTATTAGTTTATTGAACTTGTGATTTACTGTATCAGATACTTTGACTTGGATTCAATATTGATATTTACAGTAATTGTTATTGAGACTATGAGTTGATGGATCAGTTACTGATATCTTTTTAGTAAAGAGGGATGAGGTTTTGATTGATTTTAGATGGGACTGTATGGTAAGGAATCAGTGTTCAAACATGTTACTGAAATTACTGAAAAAGTACCGTTAGACCGTAACCCTATGTACAGTTTTACTATTTATCGTATATACGGTTACTGCTACTGTTTACTGTCATTGTTACTGTTTACCGTGTATACATTATTATTCACTGTTAGTATACTATTTCTATCACTTTATCATTCTAGTAATCTAGATAATATGAATATTCACTGAATTAAATAATAAAGTAAATTGATAACTCACACTGGGATTGAGAAAATTGATGGAGGAGACAACGTCTGTATTTTGGGTGGACCTAGGATACAGGTTGCGCAATCGAGATAGGGTTGTAATCACTTAGAGGGGGTGAATAGGTGATAAGCTAATCTAAGGTAAAAAATGCGGAATTAAAAACTTCTTAATGCAAAAAAAAATTTCTTACACTAAACACCACGTATAACACAAGAGTGTAGCCGGATTCCCCGTGAAGGGCTCTGGACTAACTCCTCAAGATTCCTCTAAATAAGAGTTGAGGTGCCGCGTTGGCTCTCTTGGTTGAATACAAGTGTTAGAAAACAATCCCCAAGCATATACAATATGAGAACACAATATATATCAAGCATATAAAGATAAAGACAATAATAGCATGCAAGATATAAACAAGTAAGAGAAGAGAGAGTGAGCAATCGGAAACACGGGAGATTTGTTTCGAAGTTCAAGCACAACGTCCCCGCCTTCAACACTATGAAGGATTTCCACTAAAATCGATCCCACCGGATCACACGGTGCCGCAACACGTACAAGGCGAGTTCACACTTGAACTCCTTGGACTCTCTAGTCCCTAACACACCGCAAGCCCACAAGCTCGTCGAGGCCGCACCTCAAACACCGAGTTCGAACACGAACCCGAAACCACCGCGAACACATACGTTCGCCTCCTCAAAGCAAAGATGAAGTCTTTAGTGATCACAACACTTTGATCACCTAAAAACAATCTCACAATAACACTCCTATAGGATGAATATATCAATGGATAGCTCAAGTGTTTGTGTGAGAAAACTAGGATTGAAATGGTGGAGGAAAACTCAAGAAATCACTTTTCAAAACACTCTTGATAAACTCTCTTTTGATTTGGAAATATAGCTCTAAAACATGTAGATATAACCACTGAAATGAATATGCAAAACTAGCCCAAAACTCTTCTCAAAATCTTATTCAAAACAGCCCCCAAAAGCCCCATTTTATAGGGCTAGAAAAACTAACCGTTGGGAGCCAGGGTGGCCTGTCGGTCGACCGCCTGGTCAACGGCCAACGGTCAGATTTCTGACCGTTGAGCCAGCGGTCAACCGGTCGGTCGACCGTGGCCTGGATACAGAGAGCAGGCTCTCTGTCCGGTCGACCGCCCGGTCGACCGGGGCCTTTCCAGAGAGCAGAGCTCTCTGGACGGTCGACCGGGTTGGTCGACCGGCCCTCCAGCCAGACTGGCGTGCACGTCTGTGCACGTCGGTCGACCGAATCGGTCGACCGACTTCAAGCTCGGTCGACCGGTCCAGTCGACCGACTGAAGCCAGACCGAGTCAGTTATAGGGATTAAAATGTTGATTTTTTTCTAAAATAAAATCCCATAAATTCGCGAAAAATCTACAAAATTAGGTTCAACATTATATTTTGATAAACAAACATGTTTGAGCAAAATCAAGACATGTTACAAACAATTTGAACTATTTTTGTAACTTAGAAATTTTGGTTAAAAACAAAAACTGTATTGTTCAAAATTGATTTTTTCAAAACTTATTTTTCTAAAACTTCACCAAATCCGAAAACAAGATATTTAAACAACTTTTAAAGCATGGTGTGTATGGATATGATCCACTACACATGAAAGATGAAATATCTATGTTTTTGACATTAAGCTCTAAATAGGTTTTGGTTAAAGACATGTAAACTTTGAATACCAAAAATCAAAACGGTATTTTTCCAAAATGAAAACTCTTTTGTATTTGTCCAACATAAAAAAAAATTCTTTTATGAAAACTCATCTAAATCAAGAGTGTGTGTGTATATGGTATACTTGAGCAATCCACCAACTATTCTATCCTTTACATTTTATCTAAAAACAAAATCTTAACTAAAAACAAACCTAGACTCAAGTCTTGATTTTGAAGTCTTCACTTGAAGTCTTCTTCTCCTTCTTGACTTGGTCTAAACATGATTCAACGAGCTAGACTCCTGTTGAGTACTTGATGTGGTCTTGATGCACAAGCTGAATCAAACCGTGCTAGCTCCAAAACTCGACTTTGAATCCTTTCTTGAAGCTAAACACCAACTAAGATCTTGATCATAATCTGAGACTAATCAAACACAAGATCATTAGTACTATAACTACATGAGTTGATCATCATCAAAACTAGAGTGATGGGCCTTTGGCCAACAATCTCCCCCTTTTTGATGATGACAAAACTCATGGAGTTATATATGCATGGATTAAAGTAAAGCTTCAAAGAAGCTCCCCCTTAACTCATGCATAATAAATAAGCAATAAGATATGGCAATGAAGTGCATAAAACAAAACAACTAAACATGCATCAACAAGGTGAGAGACAAAACATAAATCCAAAATCCTTTTTAAAAAACTTTTCTCTCCCTTTTTGTTTAAACCCTTAAAAACATTCTTTTCATTTTCTAAAACACAAGATGCATAAACTCATCAAATTTTTTTCTCCTTAAAACAAAACAATATGCATAAACTTGAAATCTTTAAACACATGCATATATACTAGAATACTTCTCCCCCTTTTGTCAATCATCAACAAAAGGGTTAAAGTAAACACAAAACAATGTTCTCCCCCTTTTTGTCAAAAACAAAAAACAACGAAGGGGTGAAATCAAATCAACCAATAAAGAGATATATGCGATATACATTCATGAAGAGGAAGACGCTAAGTTAACTTTCCTATATACATGCATTACATTAAGAAGGGATGACAAGCCCTAACTCACATAACGCATAATATGCAATGCATAAGAGGAGATGTGAAGCTCCCCCTACACACGTGTATCACATAAAGAAGAGTTGTCAAGCTCCTCAGGATAAGATACACTCACCATGAATCTATATGTAGAAGAGATGTTAAGCTCCCCTTGCATATAATCAATAGAAATCAAAACATTTTTAATTTTCTCAACAAAACAAATTTTGAGATATTCTTAAATCAAATTTAAAGATATCATAAAAAAGTTTTAAGATACCAATTGTAAATAACTATTACAAAAATTTTAATTTCTTATTCCAATTTTAGAAATAGTGCCTAAGCTTGTTAAAATATGAATCCAATAACAGTTTTGAATTAAGCTTAGCATAAACAACTTTGTGCTTTAATCATGTAAACCAATTGTAAATCAAGTATAGATATATGTATTTGATTGTGCTTGATTTTCAAAACATATATATGTATGGAAAAGACAATACCAATAGGAATTGATATTACTAGAAATTGTAAAGCATACATATATAGAAACTAATTATGAGTATACAAAAACTAAAATTCATGAAGAATATGTGTATAACTCATAACCAACCACCCTATTCATGCTCATGATAAAAGATTTTCAATAAAGCAGTCAAGACATGCTCGCCCATCCGTCCGCCCAAACGGGGTTGGAAGGGGTTTTTGAAAATAATTTGAAAATATTATAGCATTGAAAACTACTACCAAATGAAGAACAATAACTAGTTAAAATAATTTTAAAAAACTAGTTAAAGATCCTTCAAAACATGAAATCAAATCATATGTATCATGAAACATACTAAATACACAAGGTTCGACACTCAAGATCCATAAAGCTCAAAATGATCATGAAGCATAGTCATGAATAAACAAATAAAGTGAGAGTGTACAAAAATCATGTAAATAGCATTTTCCATGAAAATAGTCAATAAAGCTTAAAAACAAACATGAATATCAAAACATGAAAATTCATTTTTCATATAAAAACAAACTTCTAGGTATATGTATGATTTATCCAAAACTAATAATATACATACATATCCCAAACTTAAAAAGAGTCCATAAGATAAATTGCATGAAGGCAAATGATTCAAGGGGTATACATATATATTTATTAGATTTGCGATACAAAATACATATACATGAAGTAAAAACATGAAAATTGGCAAAACAAGTGTAAATGAGGAAATCATCAAAACTAGCCTATACATGTGCATATAGTGAGTACAAATGAACAATTAAGTGCAAACGTATATGAATCAAATGTTGCTCACTACTTGTACACGTATATACACAAGTTTTGATAAGAACTACATTTAAACAAGTTATATACCTCATGAAGCGCAAAACAAATAAAACATGAACATGCTAAAAATATTATATATGAAAAAGCATGTAAATAAAATAGGAGTTTAGAGATAGTTACCAAACCAAAGAACTATGCTCTAATTCTCCAAAACATGGTGGTTGTCCCACCAAAATTCCTTGATAGCGGTGCATCAAATGTATGTCCATCGAGTCCATTGCAACCACCACCAAGGCACCATCCCTCTCACGTTTTGTGAGAGCCCGCACCTACATCAAATACACAAGTGGGGATTTTGGTACCCATTTTCTTTTGGGTCCTTGAGGGTTAGCATTGTAAGGAACCTAAACATTTTTATTAGCAAAATTTAAAGCATTTATCTTATCATAACAAAATTTTGCTAAATGGCCTTTGCGGCCACAATGTGTACACTTGTACACTCTAACATGCATATGTGTATGTGTCTGATCATGACGTGAAAAAAGTGAATATGCATGATGTGGGTGATGTGCATGAACATGTGGAGCTTGTTTCTTTTGAAACAAGGATTTCAATCTCTTATGATTAAAAGCACATGTAATCAAAATTGAGCTCAAACAATTTATTTTGTTTTTCAAAATTTTAACTTCATTTTTATTAATGGTTGTGGCATGAAGAGCATGATCAACAATCTTATTCTTTTTAGAACCATTTTATTTTTCTTTTTTAACAATTTTTCTTTTTAAAGAAGTGTTTTCATGCAAAGTGACTTCTTTTTGTTTTTACACCAAAACAATTTTATTTTTCAAAGAATTGTTTCCTTCACAATGATCATTTAATTTAGAAAGCAAGGAAACATTTTCATTTTTCAAACTTTCATTTTCTTTTTCAATGCATGTAATTTTATTTTTAAAAGACTCATTTTCTTTTAAAACATTTTCAAATTTAGCTTGAAAAGAATCTTTTTCTTTTAACATGCAATCAAATTTATTTTTCGTTTTCTTGTTATCCTTTTTAAGGCATGTCATATTTCTCAAGTAATTATTGACAAAAAGATGCAAGCTCATCATATGACATATCTACATCTTCATCTTCGTCGGATTCGGTAGTTACCTCAAGGGGGTTATCCCTTTGGACCATGTAGCACACGTTGGAAGCGTCACTTCCAACATCCGAGTCGCTCCCCGAATAATATTGTTCTTGTTCGCCAAGGGAGAGAATTGTGTTCCAAACTACAAAAGCCGAATCAAGATTAGCAACCCTAGATAAATAATCATCATTTAGGGTAGATCTTAAAGCATGTAGGGCTTTTGCATTAGCCTCAATATTTTTGCCATTTAAACAATAAGAATCTCTAGTAGTGGCAAAATAAACGTGAATGCCTAGGGTTTTGAGGTATAAGGACATCTTAACCTTCCAAGTTTGGATGTTAAGAATGTCAAAGGTGGGAGGTGACATGAAATCCATGGGGTGTGTACAAATATTGTGATTAGCTATAAAATGAGGATCTTTAACTCTAGGTTGTAAGACCCAAATCAAGAGCACTTGGCTCTGATACCAACTATAATCACCTAGAGGGGGGTGAATAGGTGATAAGCTAATCTAAGGTCAAAATGCGGAATTAAAAATTTATTAATGCAAACAAAAACTTCTTACACTAAACACTACGTATAACACAAGAGTGTAGCCGGATTCCCCGTGAAGGGCTCTGGACTAACTCCTCAAGATTCCTCTAAACAAAAGTTGAGGTGCTGCGTTGGCTCTCTTGGTTGAATACAAGTGTTAGCAAACAATCCCCAAGCATATACAATATAAGCACACAATATATATCAAGCATATAAAGATAAAGACAATAATAGCATGCAAGATATAAACAAGTAAGAGAAGAGAGAGTGAGAAATCGCAAACACGAGAGATTTGTTTCGAGGTTCGAGCACACTTGCTCTACGTTCCCGCCTTCAACACTATGAAGGATTTCCACTAAAATCGATCCCACCGGATCACTCGGTGCCGCAACACCTACAAGGCGAGTTCACACTTGAACTCCTTGGACTCTCTAGTCCTCAACACACCACAAGCCCACAAGCTCGCCGAGGCCGCACCTCAAACACCGAGTTCACACACGAACCCGAAACCACCGCAAACACACACATTCGCCTCCTTAAAGCAAAGATGAAGTTTTTGGTGATCACAACACTTTGATCACCTAAAAACAATCTCACAATAACACTCCTATAGGATGAATATATCAATGGATAGCTCAAGTGTTTGTGTGAGAAAACTAGGATTGAAATGGTGGAGGAAAACTCAAGAAATCACTTTTCAAAACACTCTTGATAAACTCTCTTTTGATTTGAAAATATAGCTCTAAAACATGTGGATATAACCACTGAAATGGATATGCAAAACTAGCCCAAAACTCTTCTCAAAATCTTATTCAAAACAGCCCCCAAAAGCCCCATTTTATAGGGCTAGAAAAACTAGCCGTTAGGAGCCAGGGTGACCTGTCGGTCGACCGCCCGGTCGACCGGCCAACGGTCAGATTTCTGACCGTTGAGCCAGCGGTCGATCGGCCGGTCGACCGTGGCCTGGATACAGAGAGCAGGCTCTCTGTCCGGTCGACCGGCCGGTCGACCGGGGCCTTTCCAGATAGCAGAGCTCTCTGGACGGTCGATCGGGGCGGTCGACCGGCCCTCCAGCCAGACTGGCGTGCACGTCTGTGCACGTCGGTCGACCGACTCGGTCGACCGACTTCAAGCTCGGTCGACCGGTCCAGTCGACCGGCTGAAGCCAGACAGGGTCAGTTATAGGGATTAAATGTTGATTTTTTATCTAAAATAAAATCCCATAAATTCGCGAAAAATCTGCAAAAATAGGTTCAATATTATACTTTGATAAACAAACATGTTTGAGCAAAATTAAGACATGTTACAAACAATTTGAACTATTTTTGTAACTTAGAAATTTTGGTTAAAAACAAAAACTGTATTTTTCAAAATTGGTTTTTCCAGAACTTATTTCCCAAAACTTCACCAAATCCAAAAATAAGATATTTAAACAACTTTTAAAGCATGGTGTGAATGGATATGATCCACTACACATGAAAGAAGAAATATCTATGTTTTTGATATTAAGCTCTAAATAGGTTTTGGTTAAAGACATGTAAACTTTGAATACGAAAAACCAAAACGGTATTTTTCCAAAATGAAAACTCTTTTGTATTTTTCCAACATAAAAAAATTCTTTTATGAAAACTCATCTAAATCAAGAGTGTGTGTGTATATGGTATACTTGAGCAATCCACCAACTATTCTATCCTTTACATTTTATCCAAAAACAAAATCTTAACTAAAAACAAATCTAGACTCAACTCTTGATCTTGAAGTCTTCACTTGAAGTCTTCTTCTCCTTCTTGACTTGGTCCAAACATAATTCAACGAGCTAGACTCCTCTTGAGTACTTGGTGTGGTCTTGATACACAAGCTCTTGAATCAAACCGTGCTAGCTCCAAAACTCGACTTTGAATCCTTTGTTGAAGTTAAACACCAACTAAGATCTTGATCATAAATCTGAGACTAATCAAACACAAGATCTTTAGTACTATAACTACACGAGTTGATCATCATCAAAACTAGAGTGATGGGCCTTTGGGCCAACAAGGGTTCTACTGCAGAGTTTACGGGGATGACTGACATCCTGTACTGTTTACTGTTATACTGTTACTGTGATACCTGGCGGTACGGCCTGGTTCAGTGCCAGGCATCTGGGCCGTTGTCCCGGGTATGTACTGGACCCAACTAAAAGATGAATAATATCTCAACCAATCAGTTTCAATGAAATAGGAGCCCCATTGACATGTGTAGTAGGCGTAGTATGAGATGCGTCTATTACAGGTGACAATTGGTGTTCGCTAAAATAATTAATAATGATAAACTATTTAATTGCATACTGTGACTGATCTTGTTTATACATAGGGTATGATAGACATCTAATACAAGCATGCCATGGTAGACACTTATAGTTTCGGTATAGACTGTCATTACTGTTCATTGATGTTATGCATACCATTTCTTATCTATTATATTTTTATAGTATAATCATCATATGCTCACATGTTATATACACGTGCACCTTCCCTTCATTTTACACACTCATTTGGAGTTCTGACTCCCTAGATTTTTACATCCAGGTCTTTGTATGTTATCTTACTGATCAGGTATTCAGAGAGGATCATAGGCATCTTGAAGAGGCGGTGTCTCTTACTGGATCATTCTTTTCGGTATTTTCTTACTTCATTATTCCTATTACTTTTATAATTCTTTGCATTGGACTCAGTACTTGTTATATTTCTTTATTCATCTATTATCATGTATGAACATTTATATGTACTGTTGCAATGGTTATCATGTCATCATACTTGATTGATATATCTTGTCCAGATTACTTTAGGCTTAGCGTATATACGTGGGGTATTCTTCTCATGTATATACGTTGCCGACTCTCGTCGCGACTCCATTTTCACTTATTTTAGGAAGCGGGACGTGACACCTCTGATCACTTTAATTTAAATATATTATCTATATCAGTCTTAAACTTACCAAGTAGTTCTGGAAATTACTCTTTCAAATTCCTAAAATTTCAGCTCACCTGATTGATTTGTAACTATCAACAGGGTTCTAATATTGATGCCCATTGCAAGAGAATTTATGTTGCATTTAGACTTCAAATAGGAAAGGAGGAAAAAAAAACAAAGGATCATTCTTGGATAATATTTTATGCATCAAATATTTTTGCTTTGGACTTTTAAGTTTATAGTTTAGTGATAGTTCTTTATTTATTTCAAATTCATTTTCACTGGGGTTTTTCAAAATTATTTATCGTGCATGTTTCTACTAACACTTTGACCATGCGCTCCTCTCACTGTAAGCTCAAGTCGTGCACACACTTCCCATTTGTATTTTTATACAATATCCTGGACAATCTTGTTTGCTAGAGATCGAGGAGGCACACATGAGGTGGTGCTCAATGAGCAGAGAGATACTCGATCGTTGTAACTCGGCTAGGGCTGTAAACGGTTCAGATTTGGATTAATTCTATGTAAAACTCCATTAGTATTTGAATATACCTAAAGATCAGGTCAAGTTTTTCTTAGAGAGCATAAACCTATCATGTTCAACAAGCCTCTCGAATCACTAAATTTACACTCTAACGAATGAAAATGAACTCATTGCAACTCAATTAAGACTCCAAGCAGGATGAATTCAAATCAGATTTATGTAAAATCCATACCCAATCTCATTCAGATCCAACATATTGCACCAAAATGCAAGTCAGATCCGTAATTTTAATTTGAAACTGATTTATATAGACCTTAAATTTGGAAAGGGTTATCGTTGTGTGTAGAAATCTATATTGTTCAATACGTCTCCACTGATGAACCACCAACTTTTACGCTTTAATGAAAGAAATCTATTATGTATAATGTGTCTCTTCAAGTAGTAAAATCATCTTATTCTCTGTTTCTTCCAACAGATTGGCCTTTACGTCAACAAAAAATTCTACTCTTTCTTACAATTACATATATTTTATAAGTTAGAGAAAACTTTAGTATCTGTTTTCAATACTCCTCTCTTTCTTTTGAGAACAGTTGAAATGATAAGAACATTTTCTTAAGATGAATACCGAGTTTTTATTTTTGTCAAAGTTATTCTCAGCCTATATTTATAATCAAAACTTAGGTTATATTTGTCTCAATCATTTGTGAGTATACCCTTGGAAAAAAGAAGAATAATGAACTCAAATTCTTTAAGATAATTGTTACAATTGTTGAAGAAAGGAATCTGAATTGATGTTATTGATGATAAGGACAATGCCCGTATATATAGAGATTACAAAAGGATAAAAAGAAAACCTAATACTACTTCTAATACAGTTCTGATACAATATGTATTCTAATCTTAATACTATTCTTATCACCCCCCTCAAATTCATGGTGGGAAACTAGCATGAGTTTGCCAAACAACTCTCCAAACCTAAAAATAAAATAAACAAATAAAATAAAAATTAGGATTTTAGAGATTCCTCAAACTCAGAAGGAACGATTTGATAAGCTAATAGAGAGATATGATTGATTAGAGTAAACTGTAGTAGGTATGTAATAGACCGGTGATGCCCCTTAGTAGACACATTTGGACCAGTATAGTTAGTAGGAGAATCTGGTGATGCCTGCTGGTACACACACTCGGACCAGTATAACTAGTACGAGAATCTGGTGATACCAGTTAGTAGACGAATTCGGACTAGTGCAATAAGTAGAATCTAGTGATGCCCACCAATAGACGCATTCGGACCAGTGCAGCTAGTAGTATAATAGTAGAAGATGACCATCATGAAAAAGACCAATCATCACCCTTATAAGTACCCTCATAATTGGTTAAAACAGTGGAAAGTGGTTGATTTGTAGTGGTATACAGACTTATAGACTCCTTCAGTATACACTCAGTGATCTTTTGTTCAAGTTGATGATCAATGTTGGGTAATAAGACTATGATATTAGCTGATAGATGGGTGAATGCAGTTTGTACCTGCCCTTCACGAATCTTTTCCAGATATTTTTCCAACCTATCAGGATGTGTAGAGCAAAAAAATCATCAATAACATGTCCCTTTTTGTGTCAATTACCGCAAATAAGAGTAGATCTAAATCGTGATACAACAACAAGAATACTTTCAATAGGAGCCGTATTGCGGGATGCAATCGACGGCAAACGAGTCTCCTCAGAAATCAAATCTGATACAACATAGTCAAGTGATGGAATCGGATCTTGATGAATAATCTGACCAGCTAACGTGGAGAATTCAAAATGAAGAGCCATTAAAAATTGATAAAGTCTCCAACGCTCTCCGGTTTGGTGGAGGTAAAGATATTAATAGTCAATTCTGAACTAACTTCTATATCATCTAGTTTCCTCCAGTATTCACTCATTTGAAAATAAAAATCATGTATAGATTTTTCACCTTGAGAAGCATATTAAGCCTGAGCAATTAATTGATATTCCCGTGGTCCATTGGCTCGAACAAACTTTTCTGCCAGATTTTTCACATCGCAACAGCAGACTCGAACTTGCATAAATAAGCACGAAGAGATGGATCAACTGACAAAATATTATCGGAAGCAACATGATCATCTCTTTTTGACCATGTTTCTTTTGCAACATCATATTTTTGTCGAGAACAGCATCAGCGTCAGAAGGTAGTATAGGAGATGGTGTGGTTCCATTGATGTCCTCGCAAAGTATCGTAAATAGTTGCAGACCAGAATGACCAATTTAAAACCTTCACCAATTTTATATCACTAACAATAGGAAAGTATTCTCGGAAAGCCTCAGAAGATATGGTGGTTGGGTTTGATTGGAATCACAGCAGGTTGATCGACGGCGTTCTGATAAGAAGCAGGATGTTGATGATGCCAGATGAGGGTTGGTGAAGTTGAGGGCGAGTCAGATTTTAGGTTGAGATCTGAGAAGAAGGCGAGATCAAATCGAGTTTTGGATGAAATTGAGTTTTGGACAAAATTGAGTTCTAGACGAAATTGGTGGTGGTGAGATGAATTCAATGTTGGTCATGGATGAAATTAATTTTGGAGAAAAGTGGTGGGTTTGTGGATGATGTTGATGTTGATGGGTTTGAAGAAGAATGACTGTGAGATGGATGGTGTTGATGATGATGTTGTTAAGGATAATGTTCACATATATGGAGATTATAATAGCACAATAAGAAAACATAATACTACTCCTAATACAGTTATAATACAATATATTTTCTAATCTTATTACTACTTTTAACAATAAAATATATAACTCAACTCGCCGCAAAACTTTTTGAGGAAACAACTAGCCACAAAATTCGACCATGTGATTCACGGAGCAGCCGATTTAGGCTGGTTTAAAGTCGGGTCGTGCCGACTTCATTTGACGACCTCACTAGAGTCTTTGGGTGGTCACTAGCTAGTCCAAAAAAGTCGAGAAATCCGAGTAAATCTGCTTGAATTGGAATTTTTGTGGGACCATTACGATTGCGAGCCTTTAGCTTAACCTTTGGGGTGTGAGTTTGTGTGCATATACATCAAAAAGCACTTGTAGAGAGCTAACAAATATGGAAAGAATATTACAGAAAAATGGAGAAGAAATTGAGCTACATGCTACTTGTTGTGTTTGTTGTGCGTAGGAGACAACAACCTCTCTAAGGAATCTGTTGGCCAAAGGTTACAGTCACCCGGTTTTAGTGTGTTTTGATGATTACAAAACATATTAGTTATTTGTACTAATATTGTTTATTTTTTGAGTGTGTTTCAGGGTTCTAATTAAAACTAGAAGGTTTCTACCCTAAAGGAACATGTTTTGACTCAAGTCACCTCAATTCGGGCTCAAAGAATCAAGCTTACAAGATCATATGAAGAAGCCTACTTAAAGCACTTGTAGTCCTTAGAACCAATGTAAGAAATAGATTGTTAAAGTTTGAGTTTTAAAAATTGGCTCTAGGATACACACACACATTTTTGTATACAAGTTTTCATGTTTAAAACCTTGTGTTTCTAAGTTTCATGCTTTAACAAATACACATGACTCTAAGTTTTACGAAGGTATATATATCATGTTTAAAATCATGTATACTCTTTCTAGCATGATACTTAGTTTTCTTTACTTCAAAACATTTTTACAAAATTATTTCATAGTCTGGCACTTGCTGTTTTTTTGTTTCAGGCAAGACCGGCCGACCGGCCCGGTCGACCGGCGCTTGTATCAGGACATGCACGCTTGTGCATGTCTGTCGGTCGACCGGGCAGGTCGACCGACTGAAAGTAGTTTGCTCTCAGGTTTTCTGGGTCGACCGCCCGGTCGACCGCCTTCAAAAAACTGTGTTTTCTTTTAGAGGACGGTCGACCGCACGGTCGACCCGAGTCCAACGGCTCTTTGCCAGCTAGGCGGACGGTCGACCGGACCGGTCGACCGCCAGACCTGCAAAGTGCCAACGGCTCTTTCCTCTTTTGTGCAAATCTGAAATCTTTTTTTATAATCTGTTTTGACAGACTTTTTCTGAGTTCTTGGAGACCTTTTCCAGATCAAATAAGCTTAAAATAAATTGTTTTTAACCTCTTCTTCTCCCTATAAATAGAGGAGAAGAGTCTCTTGCAAAAGAGGCAAGAAAAATCCTTAAGTTTTCAAAGTTTTCAAAGAGAAGAAAAGTTTTTAAGCTCTCCATTTTTCCATTCATTCTTGAGCTTGTTTTCAGTTGTGTTTACTAGCAAAATTCATTCTATAACTGAGTTTTTCTCACTACACTTCTTAGAGCCAAAATTCCCTACTCAATCTATAAGGAAGTTGTAAAAGAGTGAGAGCTTGTAAGAAGTTTAGCGATCTTGTTGTGATCACTTTGTTTACTTGTGTTCATCTTGTTCTTGTGGAGACACCTCTTCGGTAGAGGTTATTGTAAGTGGTGGAGCTCGGTGCTCGGGTCTTTGGTAGACCGTTGTAAACGTCCTCGGTGGATAGTGGAAACCCT
Source organism: Agave tequilana (assembly GCA_038442645.1). NCBI lineage: Eukaryota > Viridiplantae > Streptophyta > Magnoliopsida > Asparagales > Asparagaceae > Agave > Agave tequilana. The sequence continues at coordinate 157,039 of JAVJIF010009403.1, forward strand.
TCACGGAGGTGAAGGCGGGGAGTAGAGCGGTGGCTCGAACCTCGAAACAAACATCTTGTGTTTGCGATTGCTTTGTGTCCTTATTTGCCTTAAATTTCTCTTGTACTCTATTGCTTTAAATTACTTGCTTGAGATCTTATTTCTTTATTTGTGATACATTGTGTGCATTCCATCATTGCATATTATTCATTCTTGTCCGATCAATTCTCATACAATAAGGTTGCATTGCGCACCTCTAACCCATTCAAGGGGAATCAGGAGGAAGGAGTTCAGAACCCTTCACGGGGTATTCGGCTCTTAGTCTTATTTTGAGAGATCGTTGCATCATTCATCCATCTAAGTTTAAAAGATTGTTAGATTAGCAATAACACCTATTCATCCCCCCTCTAGGTGTTTTTCAATTGGTATCAGAGCTTGGTCTCTAGGCTCTTGGCTTAACAACCTTAGAGAGATCCTAAGTTTGCTAATCACTTCATTCATTTTACATACACTCTCACTTAGTAAAAATGGCCGATGGAATTAAGACCCCTCCAAAGTTTGATGGACTTAATTTTCCCATATGGAAGGTTAAAATGACCGTTTTCTTGCAATCTCTAGGAAGTCGAGTTGCAAAGGCCGTGACCAAATCCTTTAGTGCACCCCCCGGTGATGAATCCACTTGGTCCGAAATAGAGACTAAAGAATTTGATGCCAATGCTAGGGCTCATTATGCACTCCTTCAAGCCCTTAATGATGATGATATATTTAGAGTTATTCATTGCAAGTCCGCATATGAAATTTGGATACATTTGTTAGTTACACATGAGGGGACTTCACAAGTGAAGAGGGCTAAAATAGACCTTCTACGGTCCCAATATGAGAACTTTTGCATGCAAGAAAATGAAACCATAGATGATATGGTTACAAGATTTACAAAGATCACTAATGGACTTTCTTCTCTAGGTGATGCTATCGACAACGACCAAAGAGTTAGAAAGATCATCCGAGCTCTTCCTCCTTCATGGGAAGTAAAAGCAACTACCTTGAAGGAACTCAATGACAAGGAGGAGATGGAGCTAATTGGTCTCATTGGGGACCTCAAAACCCATGAGATGGAGAGAAAAGCTAGGGAGGACATGGCTCCCTCCAAAAAGAAGACAATAGCCTTTAAAAGTCAATCCACACACTCCGACGAAGACGATGAAGAAGAAGATGACGAAGAGCTCTCACTTCTTGTGAAGAGCGTTCGGAGGATGTACAACAAGGCTAAGTTTCAAGGAAGAAGGAGGTGACAAGGAGGCAAAGAAGAAAGAAAAATTATATGCTTCAATTGCCAAAGACCGGGCCACATTGTTGCGGAGTGTCCGGATAAAGTAAAGCCCTCCACATCAAAGAAGCCCTTCAAGAAGAAAGCAATGAAGGCTACATGGGATTCCGAGAGCGAATCCGAGGAGGAAATCGACACCGCCAACATGTGCTTCATGGCAAATGAAAGCACAAGTAAGGTAACCCCTTCCACTTCTCTTGATAATGAACTTTCCATGGATGAATTAGGAGAAGCATTTGTTGAACTCTCACATAACTATGATTTTCTTAAGAAAAAGTATTTAAAAATGAAAAAGGGAAATGAGTCTCTTAATCATCAAGTTTTTACTCTTTCCAAAGAAAAGGATGAATTACTTTCCACTCTTGTTTCCACCTAAAAAGATTTTGACAACTATAAAATTTCTTGTAAAGGTAAATTTCTACAAGTTGATAAAAATGAATTACCATGCTAAAAGAGAAAATTGATTCATTAGGAGTAGTTTTGAAAAAGTGTGAATTTGATAAAAATAGACTTGAGGCTATGTTTCCTAAGAAACAAGCCCCTAAGAAACAATCACATGCTAATACTCATGTTCATGCTCATGTTCATACCACACAACCCTCTACATCATGCCAAACCCCACAACATGCTCACACTTCACACACACATCATGCATTCATGTATGGTAAAGTGTTTTCATGTTCATATTGTGGGCGTAAAGGACACTTAGCCAATTTTTGCTATGATAGACTAAATGCATCTCGTCATAATGTTTGGGTTCGCAACACTAACTTTCAAGGACCCAAGAAAATTTGGGTACCAAAATCAATGAATTTGTTAAATGATGTAGGTACTTTCCAAAGCCCAACGACGTAGAGGATTGTGGTATCTTGATAGTGGTTCCTCAAGGCACATGACTTGGGATATCAACAACTTTGTAACCCTATCAAGATACCATGAAGGTGGCACCGTCACCTTCGGAGATGATGCCAAGGGTAAAATCATCGGGATCGGTAATGTCAAACTTGGTACATCCCCTTTAATCGAGAATGTTGTTTTAGTTGATGGCCTCAAGCATAATCTCTTGAGTGTTAGTCAACTTTGTGATAAAGGTTTTGATGTAGTTTTTGATAATGTAGTTTGTAAGGTAATTGATAGAATATCTAATATTTGTATATTTTCTGGTTTTCGTGAAAACAATATTTATATGATTGATATGTCTAATATGTCTTGTAATATTACTTGTTTAAAAGCCCTCGATGATGACCCTTGGTTGTGGCATAGAAGATTAGGCCACATTTCATTTGACCATATATCTAGGTTAAACACAAAGGAAATGGTGAAAGGTATTCCTTACTTGAATTTTGAAAAGGACCGGGTTTGTGACGCATGTCAATTTGGGAAACAAACCAAGTCTTCTTTCAAATCAATTAAGGATATCATGACATCACGTCCTTTGGAGTTAATTCATATGGATCTATTTGGCCCTACACAAACCAAAAGTCTAAGTGGGAATAGATTTGCATTTGTTTTGGTTGATGACTTTTCACGTTTCAATTGGGTTTTCTTTCTTGAACATAAAAATCAAGCATTTTCATATTTTCAAACTTTTAAGAAAAGAGTTGAAAAAGAAAAGGATACTTCAATTTTAAGAATAAGAAGCGATAGAGGAGGTGAGTTCATTAACTTACCCTTTACCACTTTTTGTGAAGAACATGGAATAAAGCATGAACTTTCTTGTCCTAGAACTTTACAACAAAATGGAGTAGTTGAACGAAAAAATAGAACACTACAAGATATGGCTAGGATAATGCTTAGTGAATATGGTCTACCACATTATTTGTGGGCCGAGGCCGTTAATACATCATGCTATATATCAAATCGTGTTTTCTTATGTGAAAATACTTCAAAAACTTCTTTTGAAATGTACTTTTCTAGAAAACCAAATGTTTCATATTTTAGAGTTTTTGGATGCAAATGTTTTGTTTTAAATATGAAAGATAATTTAGGAAAATTTGATGCTAGATCTTATGAGGCTATTTTTGTTGGTTATTCTAACACTAGCAAGGCTTATAGAATCTTCAATAGATCATCTTTGACTATTGAGAATCTATACATGTTAAGTTTGAAGAATCTAACTTGTTTGTTAAGAATGTTGTAGAAATAGATGCATTGGATGAAGACTTGGAGAAAGTCACCTTGGAGGATACACCTACTATGGGAGACAAGCCAAAGGATGATGAAGGAAGTGAAGCTAAAGTAGAAGAGGCTCAAGGAAATGAAAATCAAACAAATGAAGTAGAGCCTACTCAACCACTTCCAAAGGATTAGAGATACAATCCTCATCATCCCAAGAACCTCGTCATAGGTGAAGTATCAAAAGGGGTAACCACTCGCTCTAAACTTCATGACTTTTGTGGTCATTATGCATTTATTTCTCATGTTGAACCCAAGAACGTCCTCGAAGCCGAGGCTGATTCATATTGGTTGCTTGCCATGCAAGAGGAGCTCAATCAATTTGAGCGCAACCAAGTTTGGCACCTTGTTCCTAGGCCCCACGATAGACCAACGATTGGTACTAAGTGGATCTTTAAGAACAAGTTGGATGAATCGGGTAACGTAGTTAGAAACAAAGCTAGGTTAGTTGCCCAAGGTTACACTCAAATCGAAGGAATCGATTTTGAAGAAACCTTTGCACCCGTAGCACGGCTTGAAGCTATACGGATGACACTAGCTTTTGCCTCATATAAAGATTTTAAATTGTTTCAAATGGATGTTAAAAGTGCTTTTCTAAATGGTTTTATTGAAGAGGAGGTGTATGTTGAACAACCCCCCGGTTTGTTGATCCTACACATCAGGATTTTGTGTTTAAATTAGATAAAGCTCTTTATGGTTTAAAACAAGCCCCTCGGGCTTGGTATGAAAGACTCTCTTCATTTTTAATTTCAAATGATTTTATGAAAGGTAAAATTGATACAACTTTGTTTACAAAACATGTAGAAAATGATATTCTTATTGTGCAAATTTATGTTAATGACATTATTTTTGGTTCTACTAATGAATCTCTTTGCCAAGTTTTTGAGTCATGCATGAAGGATGAATTTGAAATGTCTATGATAGGGGAGCTCAACTATTTCCTTGGACTCCAAATCAAGCAAAAGAAGAATGGGATCTTCATAAATCAAGCCAAGTACACAAAGGAACTCATCAAGAGGTTCAGGCTTGAAGGCGCTAAAGTGAGCAAAACTCCCATGGCAACAACCACAAAGCTTGACAAGGATGAACAAGGTAAAAGTGTAGACATTAAACTTTATCGTAGCATGATAGGTAGTTTGTTATATTTGACGGCTAGTAGGCCGGATATCATGTTTTCCGTTTGTCTTTGTGCACGTTTTCAATCTTGTCCTAAAGAGTCTCACATAATTGCGGTTAAACGCATAATTAGATACCTTAAGGGCACTATTGAAATGGGCTTGTGGTATCCGAAAACCGGTCAATTTTCAATGACGAGTTTTTCGGATGCCGACTATGCGGGTTGTAGGGTAGATAGGAAGAGCACAAGTGGAACATGTCTATTCCTTGGTAATTGTCTTGTATCTTGGTCTTTCAAAAAGCAAAATTCGGTAGCCCTATCAACCGCCGAGGCGGAGTATGTTGCAGCCGGAGCTTGTTGTGCACAAGTTCTTTGGATGAAACATACTCTCCTCGACTATGATTTACACTTTGATCATGTTAAAATTTTTGTGATAATACTAGTACAATTCACACGACAAAGAATGCAAATCAACATAGTAAAACCAAACACATTGACATTAGGTATCACTTTCTTAGAGATCATTATGAGAAAGATGATATTGATATAGACTATGTTTCTACTGATTTTCAACTTACCGATATTTTCACTAAACCTCTAGATTATGCTAGATTTTCATTTATTTGTGGTGAGTTGAATGTTTGCATTATGGATTCTTAAAGATACATTTTTTTAATGTTTTGTTTGTTTTGTTTTTAACCCTTTTTGATGTATGACAAAAAGGGGGAGAAAAAGAAAAAGATAAGTTTGTTTTGTTTATTGTTTGTTTAAGTTTGTTATGTTTATTGTTTATTTGAGTTTTTGACAAACTATGTGTTTTCAATGCTTTATGTATTTAGCTTTTCATAGTCACTCCTTATACATAGCATTATTTGAGGGGGAGCTTTCCAAGCTCTTCTTCCATTTTTGTTTAAATAACTTATATGTTTTGTCATCATCAAAAAGGGAGAGATTGTTGGCCCAAGGTTACAATCACCCGGTTTTAGTGTGTTTTGATGATTACAAAACATATTAGTTATTTGTACTAATATTGTTTATTGTTTGAGTGTGTTTCAGGGTTCTAATTAAAACTAGAAGGTTTCTACCCTAAAGGAACATGTTTTGACTCAAGTCACCTCAATTCGGGCTCAAAGAATCAAGCTTACAAGATCATATGAAGAAGCCCACTTGAAGCACTTGTTGTCCTTAGAACCAATGTAAGAAATAGATTGTTAAAGTTTGAGTTTTGGAAATTGGCTCTAGGATACACACACATTTTTGTATACAAGTTTTCATGTTTAAAACCTTATGTTTCTAAGTTCCATGCTTTAACAAATATACATGACTCTAAGTTTTACGAAGGTATATATATCATGTTTAAAATCATGTATACTCTTTCTAGCATGATACTTAGTTTTCTTTACTTCAAAACATTTTTACAAAATTATTCCATAGTCTGGCACTTGCTGTTTTTCTGTTTCAGGCAAGACTGGCCGACTGGCCCGGTCGACCGGCGCTTGTATCAGGACGTGCACGCTTGTGCATGTCTGTCGGTCGACCGGACGGGTCGACCGACTGAAAGTAGTTTGCTCTCGGGTTTTCTGGGTCGACCGCCCGGTCGACCGCCTTCAGAAAACTGTGTTTTCTTTTAGAGGACGGTCGACCGCGCGGTCGACCCGAGTCCAACGGCTCTTTGCCAGCTAGGCGGACGGTCGACCGGACCGGTCGACCGCCAAGCCTGCAAAGTGCCAATGGCTCTTTCCTCTTTTGTGCAAATCTGAAATCTGTTTTTATAATCTGTTTTGACAGACTTTTTCTGAGTTCTTGGAGACCTTTCCAGATCAAATAAGCTTAAAATAAATTGTTTTTAACCTCTTCTTCTTCCTATAAATAGAGGAGAAGAGTCTCTTGCAAAAGAGGCAAGAAAAATCCTTAAGTTTTCAAAGTTTTCAAAAGAGAAGAAAAGTTTTTAAGCTCTCCATTTTCCCATTCATTCTTGAGCTTGTTTTCAGTTGTGTTTACTAGCAAAATCCATTCTACAACTGAGTTTTTCTCACTACACTTCTTAGAGCCAAAATTCCCTACTCAATCTATAAGGAAGTTGTAAAAGAGTGAGAGCTTGTAAGAAGTTTAGTGATCTTGTTGTGATCACTTTGTTTACTTGTGTTCATCTTGTTCTTGTGGAGACACCTCTTCGGTAGAGGTTATTGTAAGTGGTGGAGCTCGGTGCTCGGGTCTTTGCTAGACCGTTGTAAACGTCCTCGGTGGATAGAGGAAACCCTTCACGGAGGTGAAGGCGGGGAGTAGAGCGGTGGCTCGAACCTCGAAACAAACATCTTGTGTTTGCGATTGCTTTGTGTCCTTATTTGCCTTAAATTTCTCTTGCACTCTATTGCTTTAAATTACTTGCTTGAGATCTTATTTTCTTTATTTGTGATACATTGTGTGCATTCCATCATTACATATTATTCATTCTTGTCCGATCAATTCTCATACAACAAGGTTGCATTGCGCACCTCTAACCCATTCAAGGGGAATCAGGAGGAAGGAGTTCAGAACCCTTCACGGGGTATTCGGCTCTTAGTCTTGTTTTGAGAGATCGTTGCATCATTCATCCATCTAAGTTTAAAAAGATTGTTAGATTAGCAATAACACCTATTCACCCCCCCCCCCCTCTAGGTGTTTTTCAGAATCCGCCCACCTGGCGAAGACTTGATGCAGCCGGAGAAGCAACCAAAATGACAATAACAACAAACAACAGATAAAAGCAATCAACATAATATTTAACGAGGTTCGGCAACGTGCCTACGTCCTCGGGGCAATAGAGAGAGAGAGATTTTATTGATTCAACAATCAATACAAACTAATACAGAGAGAAACTTGAGGGAATTCTTAGGAATACAATACACAAGGGTTCTAGCCCCTATTTATAGCGACAGAGTCCCTAAATTTAAGGAAACCAGATTGAATTCGATCCCATCCAGAAAAGGAATTCGAATTTTAAAAGGCAGCAGAAAACGCGTTTGTCGGTCGACCGGCTGGTCGACCACGGTCGACCACGCCGATCGACCGGGCCCAACCGAAAGCAGCCTACTTTCAGTCGGTCGACTGGGCCGGTCGATCGCTCTCTTCCACGGTCGATCGAGCGGCGACCATGATGATTCTGTGCACGTTCGTGCACGTCGGTCGACCGGGCGGTTGATCAGCCTCCTCCATCGGTCAACCGGGCGGTTGACTGGGAGCGCAATCTGGCCTGCTCCAATGCACCATCTTGCTCATTTGATTTTCGATCTCTGTGCTACCTTTCTCTAGTCCTCCATCTCCTCTCTCCCATAATTCTCCACCTTGGTGAAGATTTTCTAAATCTGAGCCGATCTCCAACGAACTCCAGTCTATCACCTGGCGAAATCGACACACGATCTCGGCTTGCGCGCTCCAGACGAAATCAACACATGATCTCGGGGAAATCGACACATGATCTCGGCTTAGAATCTGTAGCTCAGCTATCAACTGGGATGCACCACACATGCCTTCACTACACTTCACTTTAGGAGAACTTCCATAAATGCTGATCATCGAACGTGTCTCCTACTCCGCAACTACATGACCTCACGAAGAACTCATCATGAGTCAACACTAACTCTCCAATTGATTGGTTCTATCCAGTCTACATGTCTTCAGCTGACGGTCCAACTAAGTCTGAGTAGAGCACACGAACACCATCATCGGCTTCAACAACTGGATGCATACCCCTTATGCAAGCTCACTTGTCTTCTAACCAGAAGATCATCTGTTCATTAAGATCACAACACCTCACCTCTACGTGAAGTCCAACTAGCCACAACACTTCACCTCTACGTGAAGTCTCTCCACCTCTTCGTGAAGTTCCAATAGGCCTCTCGAGAACTCAAACAGCTTCATATGGGTTGCATCTCCAAATATGGTTGCGCCTTTACGGCTGCCTACGTACCTTGCCCAAAGGATCAAGCCAACCGTAGTTCATTCAAATGAGCTCCATCAAGCTCAAGCACTTGTACCTGAATCTTTAGTAGCGAACCTATCTGGCTTAGTCATATGAACCTCCTCACGACCATCATGGAGAACAACAGCCTTTAACTTTAGCTTGTCGCAATCGCAAGCTTGAGATTCACGCTTCTTTACCCACGAGCGTGGTTTTATCTTGGTTCCAATGGCTGCAAACAACTCGACATTCTCATTAATATCTTCAACTTGTTCAGTATCAACCTTGGCTACATGATCTTCACCCGGTGTCACATCCGGTGAAGTCTTCACTGATACCGAACCAACTGGAGATGGTGGAGTAGCATCAACCTCCACTCGCTGTGATACTTCCTTGGTCTCCGTCTTCTCCACCTGCTGAGAGACGGTAGACTTCAACACTGAAGTCTCATCAAACGTGACATGCCTACTCAACACGATCTTCTTGTTTTCGGGGTCCCATAACCTGTAGCCTTTCATATTCCTTTTGACACTCAAAAACACAAATTTCTTTGCTCGCGAATTCACCTTGCCATCTTTGGCACTAAAGTAGGTCGGACTTTCAAATTCCCGCAGCAAATCATGATGTTGAGCAGCTTTTTCAGACCAAATTTCCAATGGAGTTTTATCTCCTATCGCAGTCGATCCATTTATGAGATAGCTAGCATACACAATCGTCTCAGGCCAAAACGATTTTTCTAATCTTGCATTAGACAACAAGCACCGAACCTTCTCCAGTAAGGAACAGTTTATTTCCTTAGCCAACCTATATATACCTTCTGTGAAGTGAGTACCAATACTGGTGTTCTGACCAAATCGTAGGAATTGCTTCATGTCTCTTCCAACATTACCAATCTGTAGCTCCTTGGTCTTCCTACCTCTCTGCTTCTCCATTCTTCCTCTCCACTTCACCAACATATCTAGGGTTTCACATCTTTGTCTCATGGGATATATCCATAATGCCTATATAAACTATCAATAAAAGAGACAAAGTACATGTGACCTCCATGTTAGCCCAGAGGCCTTCCACTCTAGTTTTGATGATGATTAACTCATGTAGTTATGTGTACTAATAATCTTGTGATTTTAATTTCAGATCATTAATCAAGATATTAGTAGGTGATTAGCTTCAACAAAGGAGTTTTGAAGCTTTCACATGGTGATTTCAGAGCCCGAGCATCAAGGTCATTCATAGCACTCTTTGGAGTCAAGCTCGGTGAATCACGGAGTTTTGGATCGAGTCGGCTTGGAGACAGCGCTCTACAAGAAGACATCGGTACCTAGTTTAGTTTAAGTTTTAGATCCATTTGTAATGATTAGAATAGTATGATATGCTCAAGTTCACAACATACACGTTTCATGTTTTGAATATTGGTTTTCGGTTTTTTCGTTTTTGGTTTAAACCGATCTTGGTTTCATGAATAGATAGATCAAAACAAGTTTAAATGGTTTTATGTATAGAAGATTCATTCTATATACATGCATGCTTAACTTCCTAGACAAACTTAGTTTTGACTTACTTATTCATGTGTTTTATGTTTTGGTATTTTTAACAAAACATATTTTGGAATTAAAGTCAAAAACATGGATATGTATATGTTTCTTGTATATTGGATTTCCATCCATATGCAACATGCTTCAAAGTGTTTAAGTATCAAGTTTTTGTATTTATATGAGTTTTGGAAAAATCGGATTCTCTTTTGAAAAATCCAAGTTTGAAAAAATACAGGTTTTGATTTTCGATAAAATTTGTAAGACACAAAAATAGTTCAAAATGTTTGATTTTTGTGTTGTAATCTTTATCACATATTTATATATCATGTAAAACGCGAAAACTATTTTTGTGAATTTTTAGAGATTTATGGGAATTTTTAAGACTTTAAATATCCAGTTTTTCAGTTCCAGATTTTGGCTGCGAGGCTCTGGCGGTCGACCGTAGCGGTCGACCGGACGTGCACAAGATTTTGCACGTAGCCGTGTCAGTCGGCCGGTCGACCGACTGAGAGCAACCCACTCTCGGGTTGCTCCCGGTCGACCGTGCGGTGGACCGGACAGAGAGTGTTGCTCTCTATTTCTGGGGCCGGTCGACCGGGCAGTCGACCGGTAGCTGCCAACGGTCAAAAATCGACCGTTGGCCGGTCGACCGGCCGGTCGACCGGTAGGCCATTTCTGACAGTTTTAGCTACCAACGGCTATATTTTTCTAGGGGCTATAAAATCCCTTTAGTGGCCAGTTTTCTCTTAGATTTGAAGAGCTAATTTTTTCTTACTCTCCAGTATTTTTCACAGCAATCAAAAGAAGTTTTTGGGCTTTAATTTGCATAATCTATTTGGTGTTTTTCTAGGGTTGGGAAAATCAAAGAAAAGGGTTTTTGGGAAAAGTTTTTTGATTCAACTTCTTCATCTTGGTTTCTAGATTTTCCCAAGGATTTTTCTTTGACTATTTGATTTCCATTCCTTTGGTTTTCTCCACATTGAGCTACATCTACTATCCTATTTTATAGGATCCTTTTGGTTTGTGGAAAAGAAATTGTTTGTGGTTGTTAGACCACCAAGTTGTAAACCCTATTTTTGCTCGGCTTTGTGCCTTTCCCTCATAGTGTTGAGGAGGTTGTGCAAGTGGGTTGCATCCCTCAAGTTGTGAGGTGATCCTTGTGTAGCTTTGAGCTTATCCCTCAAGTTGTGAGGTGATAGTTTTTGGTTGGCTTGGTGCTTTTCCTCTAGTGAGAGGTTGTGGTTGTAAAGAGAGGAGTTGGGTACTCCTAGTTATTGTATTGTCCCAAAATCCTCAGTGGAGGCTCCCTGTGTGGGAGTCCTTTGTGGACAAGCTAGTGGATTCGAAATCCTTCTGGGTGAAGGCAGGGACGTAGAGCTGGGTGCTCGAACCTCGAAACAATTCTTGTTGTTTGCACTTGATCCATTGACTCTCTCTCTCTCTCTTTACTTTGTGCCTTGCATCATTTCATATTGATCATTCATATTTATATGCTTGGCTTGGTTGTGTGTGCATCACTTATTGGTTGCATTAAGTGTAATTGTAATTAGTTTTAAATTTCGCATTTAGTTCATTAGATTAGCATTATCACCTATTCACCCCACCTCTAGGTGATTTCAATTGGTATCAAAGCCTACGCTCCTGATATTTAGGTTTAACCACCTAGGAGTGAGATCTTGGTTTGCTAATCTTCATTTGCATTTGTATTTTGCACACATATAGTTGCCCCCATGGATAGCCCTCCTATTTTTGATATTTCTAGACATGATATTTGGAAGGCCAAGATGAGTTGTCATTTGAAAACCCTAGGACATCTAGTTTATCAAGCCACTACTAAAGAAGCCTACCCAAATGATAGCAAGCATAAAAAGGCAAATGCATTAGCCCTTAAAACACTTAGAGTATCTCTTGATAAAGATCTTTTACATGTGTTTGCTCACTATGATTCGGCTTTTAAAGTTTGGAGCATTTTGACTTCTCCCAAGCTTTCAAAGATTATTGAAAAGATGAGGAGATCTAGGAGAGACAAGTCCGACGAGCATTGCCTCATGGTCCAAGGAATGACTCCCTTAAGGTACAATCGGAATCTCAACTAGATGATAGCTCTAGTTCCTATTGCTATGGGTGTTTAGAAGCTCAAACCTTAAATATGGAACTTGCTACAAAGTTTGAAAATTTTTTGGAAAAACATGATCTTTTGAAAAAGAAAAATTTTGAACTAAAAGAAGAAATGAAGGATTTGTGTTCAAATTTTGAATTGATTTTGCAAGAGAAGGAAGAGATTTGTAGTGAACGTGACTCACTTAAATCTCAACTTGACCTTGTCCTAAAGGAAAATGATGTTTTGAAAAGTAAAAATGATTGTGATGATATTGTGAAAAACAATGAAGTTTTATCTTCAAAATTGGATTTTATTTTAAAGGATAACCATGCTTTGAAAAATGAAATTGAGTTTGTTTCAAAAGAATTAGATTTAGTTTTAAATAAAAATAAATCTTTGAAAAATGAATTGTCTTCACATGTTTGTCATGCTAGTGTAGCTCCTTCTTCTAGCACACCTATTGCATGCTCCACTTTATCTTCAAGTATTGAAAATGATATAAATATTTTGAAGATAAGTGTTGATTGTTTGGGCTCCACTTTGAGCCATTGTGCTATGAACCATACACGCTTGGAATCCTTGGTTCGAAAGAAACAAGTTCCATCTTTGCACGCACGCCATGCACGACATACACATGCTACTCACGGTCACACCCATCACATGTATGCTCATGTGTATATTTGTACACATTGTGGTCGTAAGGGCCACCTTGCTAGATTTTGCTATGATAGAATACATGTTGAAAATTTAGCAAATAATTTTGTTTGGGTTAGAAAAGGTACTAACCCTTATGGACCCAAAAGAAAATGGGTACCAAAGACCACCCCTATTGTTTATGATGTAGGTGTGGGCTCTCGCATCACGTGAGAGTGACGGTACCTTAAAGTGGATGCGTTTCGTGCTTAAAGAAATCAATTTGGATGCATCACTTTCAAGGGGAGTTTGGTGGGAGGACCACCTTGGTTTGGAGAACTAGAGAGGTGCCTTCATCGGTTTTGGTATCGATCTCTAACTCCCATTTTTATTTACATGCTTTCACATCATAGATTTATAGCATGTCATGTTTTATTGCTCATTATGCTTATGCCATATTCATTAGATTAGTGATATACATGTTTAGTTATTTGAGACACCCATGTTTTATATGGATTTATATCTATGTGTTCTCACTTTGTTTTCAACTAATATGTATGTCCTAAATCTAATGCACATGCATATACATAATGATCATATGGATGTTTGTGATGTTTTGTTTTAATGCTTCATATTTTTGATTAGTATGTTGAATGCCATGATATTTAGACCTTTGACATGCATGTATAGCTTTTGAGATCACCCTTGATTATATGGACCATTATTTTTGTGTTCTCACCATTGTTTAGCTATTATGTATTTCATAGTGATTGAGATTCTCCTGCACACAAAATATAGAGTATTAGATTTAGTAGTAAAGATGTGCAAGGTGCTCAATTCTAATCCGCGGTAGCAATGGCTATGCGGGTCGTCATCCTCAGGGAGAGACTAGCGATGGAAGCGTTTAAGTAAGTTCTCTAAAAATTTCTTTTTTTTTTGTTAATAAAAGGAAAAGTTAGGTTAGAAAGAAAGCGGTAGGTTAAGAGATGGAGAAATAGAATCGGTATTTACAAAGAGTCGGGAAAGAAAGAGTTGGAGTGTTGGTGATTTAATCTACAAAAATAAAAGAAAGAAAAACTATAAACACATACCTACCTCTTCTTCCCTGTTTACCTTTGCTCTGTTGCAACGTCTTACCTTGTCTTGGAAGGCGTTCAAGTATGGCGTATAGGATCTTCCACCTTCGCGATCTACACTACGAAAAGAAAAGACAAACTAAAGAGAAGGCTTGTTCATCTCCATAGGCCATCAAGGGCACTTCTTCGGTTAGGCAGTCTTGAAGCGACCAGTTCTTACGGTTTGCAAGACATCAGAGAAAATAAACCAAAAATAGAAGAACATGAATAAAGCAACAATAGAAGAATAATAGATAAAAGAAACAAACTTCGAATTGATTTTATTAACAATAAAAGAAAGGACTACTTATACCGATGTTACCTCAATACAAGCTGGTCTCCTTCCTCCATGAAAATATCCTCTCCTCTCAGTTACAAAAATTACAAAAGAAAACGAAAATAAAAACTAACCTAAATTACAAGTTAGCCTAAAAACCCTAGATTTGGCCCTGTACTTTTCTGGACGACGTTCTCGGTTGCACTGCAGGGGTATTTATAGGTGCAGAAGGAAGTAGAGTCCCAGAACGACTCATCTACGAAAGCGGTTCCCTGGTCATCCAGATTGCCGCGAAAACGCGGCTTGGGCCGCGTTTCCGCGGCCAAGTTATGGCGGCTGGCCACGCGCTTTGGCGCGTGGCCTCCCCTGGTCCGTCCATCTGGGCGTTTCCTTCTGGAAGCTGCATCCTGACTCTTTATTTGTAGATTTCGGGATAACTTGGGAAGCAAGTTACCCTAAATCCAAATCTTTTATCAACGAATTTGTTATCCTTCTTTGGCTTTTATCCTCATCCTGCAAGTATTTAGGGTTGAATAGAAGTCTATCCTTCCCTCTTCTTTTGGTATTTGCAACTATTGCCCTTAATAATTGCAATTTTGATAATTGATAATTGCAACTTTTGCATTGGGCTTTAAACATGGGCTTTTGGGCTTCTTTTGAGGCTTTATTCTTTTATTTTTATTTCTCAAGGTCTGCACACAATAAATAATAAAATATTAGTAAATGTGCAGAATTATAGGAATAAATATGAAAATGTGATGGTAAATGTAATGATAAAAATGCACTTTTCACTACCAATCACACCCCACACTTATCTTTTTGCTCGTTCTCGAGTAAAAATCAAAAAGAAAAAGAAAAGAAAAATTAATCTATCTAACTCACTTTCGTAGAAATCACGGTTGCACTTAACATGTGCAACAAGCCGTTAAACCCCTAGGTTACCCTAGAGGACGAGTGTTGTCTCGTGAGGGTTTTCAGCGGATTACACCCACAAAATCCATGAAAAGGCAAATATCTGAAATACTTTTGAAAAGACTAAGTAGTCTATAAATTTTTAGGATCCTCATTTTTATTCATTCTTAAACTTAGTCTTTATAAAGTAAATTGTTATCCATTTTAAGTAAGGATCAAAATTACATTTTTGTATAGTCTTTTTCATTACCAAAAATCATATGCATCCTTATGAATTTTTACTAGGAATTCCTTAACTTGGACTCTCATGCCTCTTTATTATTATTATTATTTTTTTTAATATGTATAACTCATCTAATTTTCTTTCGTGTAAGCATGAAGGCTTCTTGAGGCCCTCATACCTAACTAATTGACTATTAGATGTGTTAGTACATATAAAAGTAATTTTTCTTAGTTTCCTTAGGCTTTCTAATCCACCCATGTAGCGAACTTAAAGTCGGTGGCTCCCAAACCGGTCGGTTTTAGGGCACCGGGTGAGAAAACACCCCTACGGACTTAAGGATTCGAGCGAACTAGGCCACAAAACTAAGGGCTTTATTTCATAAAATCACTTTAGGCGTGAATACTTATGCTTCTTGAGGCACATATATCCAGCTTAATCAGTGAAATATTTTTTTTTTTTATAATGAGGCACAAGGGTCTTTGTCTTAGAATCCTAGATATGCATTAGGTATGCACATTTCATTAAGGTAAAAATTAAGACTAACTACTTATTCAATTTCTCCTTCTATACCTAAAAATTCAATAATTTATTTATTTTGACCAAGTTTTTAGAAATCCTAATCATGATTTTCCTAATTCTTAAGACTAACTTAGATTTCTTTTAAAAGATAAGTCAAAATATTGTCCTTTTTATAAAAAAAATTTTTAATTTTTTTTAATTTTTTTTTAGTTTCTACCTATGTGAGTATGTTAGTAAGGCCTACCCCCACACTTATCTCATGCATTGTCCTCAATGTATGAATGAATGCATATATGCATAAAAAAGAAGAAAGGGAAGCCAGATGTTACCTCAAGGTGGTGGTTCCGGTGGTGGTCTAATTGGTCCACGAAATGTGGCCCAATCTACTTTTCGTGGAATTCGGAGGAACCCACCAGAAATCTTTCTTGTATAACCCACTAAAATGATGTCTGTATGAACATTTTTTAAAATTTCCACCCCATCTAATTTTCAAATTTCATAATTATTTTCAGAGTCAATTGTGGCAACCATCTTGTCCCAAAATGGAGTGTGAAAAGATGGAATGATTGACTTAGATGTCATAAGTACGGGAACGAATACCGACTCAGGAAAGAAACTTAAATCGAGTAAGGGTTCAGGAGTCGGGCTAGGTTCAAGAAGTGGGTCCAAGTCAAGAAGTTGAAACTCAAGTCCACAATCAGTTTCCCACAATGGAATGTGACTCAATATTAGTGACTCAAGTTCAGGAATGATAGGTGTGGGAATCAAAACTGACTCTAAAATATTCCCTAAGTCGGGTAACAAAACAGGAGTCAATAATGATTCAGGAAGTTGAACTTGATCACAGATTTGAGAATCTAGGTCACATATCTCATTGAGCTCAATATCATAAAATTGAGAACTTGCCAATTTATCCATGGGACTTTCAAAATTGTAAAATTGGTCAAGTTCAATATGATCATCAAAAATAGGTGATTCAATTTCATGATGAATTGGCACAGGATCCAATGTTGACTCGGGAAAAGTAAAATCAGGTGGAGACACCGGAGTCATTATTGAATCAGGAAGTAAAATTGAATCATCAAGTTGGGGATCATGATCATATTCATGCTCAAGTTCTATTTCAGGAAAGGAATAACTTGCCAAACTATCAAAAATTAGAGTTTTGACAAGTTCAAATGATGGTATTGAATTAGAATCTTGTTGTCCAAAGCAACGTGACTCGTCGGCTCTAAGAGAGTGGTCAGCGATATCAGAATTGGCCGAACGGTGAGAACGTAAAGATTGAACCATCATATCTATTTCATGATCCCGGGCTAATCTAGCCTGAGTCATGGCTTCAAGCATCTTTTCATAGTCGATTGGTGCATCATTTGGTGATTGGACTTGAAAAGAGGAAGTGTTGTTGGGACAATCGTGATGAAGTTGTGAGTCGGTGGACTCACGCATCATCATATCTAAAATTGATGGTAATTGTTGCTTGGACTTATGCATACTCATCATTTCCAAGATAGATGGTTTTCTATTCTGAATGGGTGGATCT
The DNA here is from genome assembly GCA_038442645.1 of Agave tequilana. NCBI lineage: Eukaryota > Viridiplantae > Streptophyta > Magnoliopsida > Asparagales > Asparagaceae > Agave > Agave tequilana. The sequence goes on from JAVJIF010009403.1 coordinate 174,432, forward strand.
GAGTATGAATCTTTAGAATATTGTGGACAAGGTGGATACGGAGGACAAGTTGGTTGAACATTGGACTCGGGGACGCGAAACCCCATGAACTCTATGAAGAGTTGAAAGTTGTATGAAAATTATGGTCATAAGATGGGGGGTGTGGGTTATATTCATTCGGATAAGACCATTCCGGCAAACTAGGTTGGTCAAAGTTATGATATGCCGGGTTGGTAATATCCGAAAAAGAGGTTGGTGTGTAATATGGATTAAAATTGGAAAAATTATTATTATATGCTATATCACACAAACACAAACAAAAGAAAAAAAACAAACAAATAAGCAAACAAAAAAAATTCTAATCTAAGTTAGGGTAGACCTATGACCTAGACGACTCCTAACTGGTTAGACTGTCCACGGGAGGTAGGGTGCAGACTTTGACCACAAGTTAATCAGCCAGGTCAGGGCAAGATTGGTGGGAGGTTTTCCGTCAAAGACGTTCCTTAATTAAATAACCACCAATCTACGGGCTTTCGGCCCTCAATCCCCTTCCTAGATACTGATTTGGCAGGAGTCAATTTCCACACCGTTCCCCCTTAGGATAATCTCCTAATTGAGTCCGAGATGTCCCTAGGGCCAACGTCTACTTATTTTTAGTTAGGCTTGGGTTAGTGAGTGAGGAGATTGTTTGTGGGCTAAGGAAGGGTGATGAAATTCCCACCTTATCTTATTTATAGGACAAGCCCTTAAGTCAATTTAGTGCACGTGTAAAGAAGTAGACAAATATTCACTCAAAGCAGAAAATCAGCCAAGGGTGCTTCCTAGTCTATATGCAATGCGAACGTACCTTGTCTCCAGCACTCTTCAACAAAATTTAAAAAATTAGATAGACACGTGCCTAAGATGCAAGAGTCTAATTTTTTTTTATTTATCAACAAATAAGTTACTGTTAATTAGTTAGCAGTATGCAGGGTGATCACAGAAAATATTTAACAGAGCAGACAAATCAAATTTGCAAATTGCAGCAACCTGCAGAAAACTGAATCAGTAGTGAACTACCCAGGCCGCGGAAACGCGGCTTTTGCCGCGGACCCGCGGCTCTGTAGTAGGCCCTGTTGCTCTGCCTTCGAGGGCAGAGGCACAGAGTTGCTATATGTCCTTGCTGCTGTTAATTTTCCTATTCTCCAAACCTGCAAACAGAAAGAATAAAAGAATTAGTTATTTTTTTATTTTATTTTTTTTAGAGAATACTTACCGTCCCCCCCGGCAACGGCGCCAAAATTTTGATTGAGATTCTCCTGCACACAAAATATAGAGTATTAGATTTAGAAGTAAAGATGTGCAAGGTGCTCAATTCTAATCCGCGGTAGCAACGGCTATGCAGGTCGTGATCCTCAGGGAGAGACTAGCGATGGAAGTGTTTAAGTAAGTTCTCTAAAAATTTCTTTTTTTTTGTTAATAAAAGGAAAAGTTAGGCTAGAAAGAAAGCGGTAGGTTAAGAAGATGGAGAAATAGAATCGGTATTTACAAAGAGTCGGGAAAGAAAGAGTTGGAGTGTTGGTGATTTAATCTACAAAAATAAAGAAAGAAAAACTATAAACACATACCTACCTCTTCTGCCCTGCTTACCTTTGCTCTGTTGCAACGTCTTACCTTGTCTTGGAAGGCATTCAAGTATGGCGTATAGGATCTTCCACCTTCGCGATCTACACTACGAAAGAAAAGACAAACTAAAGAGAAGGCTTGTTCATCACCATAAGCCATCAAGGGCACTTCTTCGGCTAGGCAGTCTTGAAGCGACCAGTTCTCACGGTTTGCAAGACATCAGAGAAAATAAATCAAAAATAGAAAAACAAGAATAAAGCAACAATAGAAGAATAATAGATAAAAAGAAACAAACTTCGAATTGATTTTATTAACAATGAAAGAAAGGACTACTTACACCAATGTCACCTCAATACAAGCTGGTCTCCTTCCTCCATGAAAATATCCTCTCCTCTCAGTTACAAAAATTACAAAAGAAAACGAAAATAAAAACTAACCTAAATTACAAGTTAGCCTAAAACCCTAGATTTGGCCCTGTACTTTTCTGGACGACGTTCTCGGTTGCACTGCAGGGGTATTTATAGGTGCAGAAGGAAGTAGAGTCCCAGAACGACTCTTCTACGAAAGCGGTTCCCTGAACTCATCCAGATTGCCGCGAAAACGCGGCTTGGGCCGCGTTTTCGCGGCCAAGTTATGGCGGCTGGCCACGCGCTTTGGCGCGTGCCCTCCCCTGATCCGTCCATCTGGGCGTTTCCTTCTGGAAGCTGCATCCTGACTCTTTATTTGTGGATTTCGGGATAACTTGGAAGCAAGTTACCCTAAATCCAAATCTTTTATCAACGAATTTGTTATCCTTCTTTGGCTTTTATCCTCATCCTGCAAGTATTTAGGGTTGAATAGAAGTCTATCCTTCCCTCTTCTTTTGGTATTTGCAACTATTGCCCTTATAATTGCAATTTTGATAATTGATAATTGCAACTTTTGCATTGGGCTTTAAACATGGGCTTTTGGGAATCTTTTGAGGCTTTATTCTTTTATTTTTATTTCTCAAGGCCTGCACACAATAAATAATAAAATATTAGTAAATGTACAGAATTATAGGAATAAATATGAAAATGTGATGGTAAATGTAATGATAAAAATGCACTTTTCACTACCAATCACATAGTTCTAATAGCATGAAAATTTACATAATGATCATGTTTATGTTGATTTATGTATCGTTCTATGCTTCATGATTTGATTACATGTTTAGATGTTAGTTTTCATTAAAACTAGGATATATACTTGTACATATAGTGGGCCACAAATAGATTATTATATGTTTGTTCTTGAACGCTCTTTTGTACCCATTAGATGTGCTAGTATAGTCTAGTTTTGATGATTCATGCATTCTAACTTGTATTCCCCATTTTGGATATGTTTTATGATCTTGTGTTTTCATTTCATGTATATGTCTAGTTTGCCAAACTTTAAGATATACATGTATACCCCTTGAGTCATTTGCTTTTCATGCAAATCTTTATATATGGACTCAATTGTGTTTAGAGATATGTATGTATACTTTTTGTGTTGACAAAACATACATATGCCTTGAAGTATAATTTGTTTTATTAAAAAATTTTAGATTTTCATGTTTCATGTTTAAAAAAATTAAATTGAGCTTAATTGAATATTTTCATGTTGATGTGTTTCACATTACACTTGTACACTCATCTTATTTGATGTTTTCTCATGACTTTGTTTTCATGAGACTATGATTTGAGCTTTATGGATTTTTGAGTGTTTAGTGGTCATGTAATTTACATGTGTTTCATGAAAAACAATTTTATTTTTATTCCTTGCTTGAAGGATTTCGTAATAGTTTTTAACTTTTTCATAACTAGTTCGTGTTCTTCGCTCTGGTAGAGTTTTTCAAACAAAATATATTTTCAAACCTATTTTTTGAAAACCCTACCTTCTAAGGGTGGTTGGATGGGAGACCATGTCATGTATGCCTTATAGTGAAAATCATTTTAAACTTGAACATGATTGGATGGTAGGTTATATGAGATATACATTTGATCTTATTGTTGTTTCAATTGGCATCATTGGATTCTTTCAATTGGTATCAATATTGACATTTATTGTATACTCATATATTTTTATGTATGTATGCTTCAATTCAAATAGTATCAATTTTGATTGGTAACTAATGTTTCATACATATATTTGTTTATGCTAAAGCTTGAATTTCTAATGACTATCATGTTTCAATTGATTTATTTTCAATTGGTATTCTTATTCAAGCTTATGCAATATTTTATTTGGTATTTCATAAAGGGGGAGAAAAACTCGTATTTAATCTTTCAATTGGTATTTGATTTCCACTCCCTTACTTTATGATGATGAAAAATGATTGAAAAATGAAAATTGATTCTTAATTTGATATCTTATGCTTAAAAGGAATAATAATTTCAATTGGTATCATAATAAAGGGTGAATCAAAACAAACAGACCCCTTATTGATATCGTTTTTGTTTTAGACCAAAAGGGGAGAACATCCTTTTATTGGTTCCTTGTTTCGAACAAAAGGGGAAGAACATTTTGTTTTGGTTTGTCTTTTACCCCTTTGTTGATGATTGACAAAAAGGGGGAGAAGAATTTGAGTTTATATGCATATGTTTTTGTATGCATGTTTTATGTTTTTAGAAAAAGAGCATTATTTGTTTATTTATTGGCATTTATTGGTATCAAGAGCATTACATGTTTTTGGTATCAAGAGCCTTGTTTAAAGAACATATGTTTTATTGTTTTATGCATGACTATGCATTCTCATGTTTAATATTCATTGCACATGTTTATTGTTTATTCCTATGCATGAGTTAAGGGGAAGCTTCTTTGAAGCTTAACTTTAATTCATGCATATATAACTCCATGAGTTTTGTCATCATCAAAAAGGGGGAGATTATTGGCCCAGAGGCCTTCCACTCTAGTTTTGATGATGATTAACTCATGTAGTTATGTGTACTAATAAGCTTGTGATTTTAGTTTCAGATCATTAATCAAGATATTAGTAGGTGAGTAGCTTCAGCAAAGGAGTTTCGAAGCTTTCACATGGTGATTCCAGAGCCCGAGCATCAAGATCATTCATAGCACTCTTTGGAGTCAAGCTCGGTGAATCACGGAGTTTTGAATCGAGTCGGCTTGGAGACGGCGCTCTACAAGAAGACATCGGTACCTAGTTTAGTTTGAGTTTTAGATCCATTTGTAATGATTAGAATAGTATGATATGCTCAAGTTCACAACACACACGTTTCATGTTTTGAATATTGATTTTCAGTTTTTCCGTTTTTGGTTTAGCCGATCTTGGTTTCATGAATAGATAGATCAAAACAAGTTTAAATGGTTTTATGTATAGTAGATTCATTTTATATACATGCATGCTTAACTTCCTAGACAAACTTAGTTTTGACTTACTTATTCATGTGTTTTATGTTTTGGTATTTTTAACAAAACATATTTTGGAATTAAAGTCAAAAACATGGATATGTATATGTTTCTTGTATATTGAATTTCCATCCATATGCAACATGCTTCAATGTGTTTAAGTATCATGTTTTTGTATTTATATGAGTTTTGGAAAAATCGGATTTTCTTTTGAAAAATTCAAGTTTGGAAAAAATACAGGTTTTGGTTTTTGATAAAATTTGTAAGACATAAAAATAGTTCAAAATGTTTGATTTTTGTGTTGTAATTTTTATCACATGCTTATATATTAATGTAAAATGAGAAAACTATTTTTGTGGATTTTTAGAGATTTTATGGGAATTTTTAAGACTTTAAAAATCCAGTTTTTCAGTCCCAGATTTTGGCTGCCAGGCCAGGAGCCGGTCGACCGCTACGGTCGACCGGACGTGCACAAGATTGTGCACGTAGCCGTGTCAGTCGCCGGTCGATCGACCGGTCGACCGACTGAGTGCAACCCACTCTCAGGTTGCTCCCGGTCGACCGAGCGGTCGACCGGACAGAGAGTGTTGCTCTCTGTTTCTGGGGCCGGTCGACCGGGGCGGTCGATCGATAGCTGCCAATGGTCAAAAATCGACCGTTGGTCGGTCGACCGGCCGGTCGACCGGTAAGCCATTTCTGACAGTTTTAGCTACCAACGGCTATATTTTTCTAGGGGCTATAAATACCCCTTTAGTGGCCAGTTTTCTCTTAGATTTGAAGAGCTAATTTTTCCTTACTCTCTAGTGTTTTTCACAGCAATTAAAAGAAGTTTTTGGGCTTTAATTTGCATAATCTATTTGGTGTTTTTCTAGGGTTTGAAAAATCAAAGAAAAGGGTTTTGGGAAAAGTGTTTTTGATTCAACTTCTTCATCTTGGTTTCTAGATTTTCCCAAGGATTTTTCTTTGACTATTTGATTTCCATTCCTTTGGTTTTCTCCACTCTTGAGATACATCTACTATCCTATTCTATAGGATCCTTTTGGTTTGTGAAAAAGAAATTGTTTGTGGTTGTTAGACCACCAAGTTGTAAACCCTATTTTTGCTTGACTTTGTGCCTTTCCCTCATAGTGTTGAGGTTGTGCAAGTGGGTTGCATCCCTCAAGTTGTGAGGTGATCCTTGTGTAGCTTTGTGCTTATCCCTCAAGTTGTGAGGTGATAATTTTTGATTGGCTTGTGCTTTGCCTCTAGTGAGAGGTTGTGGTTGTAAAGAGAGGAGTTGGGTACTCCTAGTTATTGTATTGCCCCAAAATCCTCGGTGGAGGTTCCCTGTGTGGGAGTCCTTTGTGGACAAGCTAGTGGATTCGAAATCCTTCTGGGTGAAGGCCGGGACGTAGAGCTGGGTGCTCGAACCTCGAAACAATTCTTGTTGTTTGCGCTTGATCCATTGACTCTCTCTCTCTCTCTCTTTACTTTGTGCCTTGCATCATTTCATATTGATCATTCATATTTATATGCTTGTCTTGGTTGTGTGTGCATCACTTATTGGTTGCATTAAGTGTAATTGCAATTAGTTTTTAAATTTCGCATTTAGTTTATTAGATTAGCATTATCACCTATTCACCCCCTCTAGGTGATTTCAATGGTATCAGAGCCTACGCTCCTGATATTTAGGTTTAACCACCTAGGAGTGAGATCTTGGTTTGCTAATCTTCATTTGCATTTGTATTTTGCACACATATAGTTGCCCCCATGGATAGCCCTCCTATTTTTGATATTTCTAGACATGATATTTGGAAGGCAAGATGAGTTGTCATTTGAAAACCCTAGGACATCTAGTTTATCAAGCCACTACTAAAGAAGCCTACCCAAATGATAGCAAGCATAAAAAGGCAAATGAATTAGCCCTTAAAACACTTAGAGTATCTCTTGATAAAGATCTTTTACATGTGTTTGCTCACTATGATTCGGCTTTTGCAATTTGGAGCATTTTGACTTCTCCCGAGCTTTCAAAGATTATTGAAAAGATGAGGAGATCTAGGAGAGACAAGTCCGACGAGCATTGCCTCATGGTCCAAGGGAATGACTCCCTTGAGGTACAATCGGAATCTCAACTAGATGATAGCTCTAGTTCCTATTGCTATGGGTGTTTAGAAGCTCAAACCTTAAATATGGAACTTGCTACAAAGTTTGAAATTTTTTTGAAAAAACATGATCTTTTGAAAAAGAAAAATTTTAACTAAAAGAAGAAATGAAGGATTTGTGTTCAAATTTTGAATTGATTTTGCAAGAGAAGGAAGAGATTTGTAGTGAACATGACTCACTTAAATCTCAACTTGACCTTGTCCTAAAGGAAAATGATGTTTTGAAAAGTAAAAATGATTATGATGATATTGTGAAAAATAATGAAGTTTTATATTCAAAATTGGATTATTTTAAAGGATAACCATGCTTTGAAAAATGAAATTGAGTTTATTTCAAAAGAATTAGATTTAGTTTTAAATAAAAATAAATCTTTGAAAAATGAATTGTCTTCACATGTTTGTCATGCTAGTGTAGCTCCTTCTTCTAGCACACCTATTGCATGCTCCACTTTATCTTCAAGTATTGAAAATGATATAAATATTTTGAAGAAAAGTGTTGATTGTTTGGGCTCCACTTTGAGCCATTGTGCTATGAACCATACACGCTTGGAATCCTTGGTTCGAAAGAAACAAGTTCCATCTTTGCATGCACACCATACACGGCATACACATGCTACTCACGGTCATACCCATCACATGTATGCTCATGTGTACACTTGTACACATTGTGATCGTAAAGGCCACCTTGCTAGATTTTGCTATGATAGAATACATGTTGAAAATTTAGCAAATAATTTTGTTTGGGTAGGAAAGGTACTAACCCTATGGACCCAAAGGAAATGGGTACCAAAGACCACCCCTATTGTTTATGATGTAGGTGTGGGCTCTCGCATCACGTGAGAGTGGCGGTACCTTGAAGTGGATACGTTCTGTGCTTATAGAAAACAATTTGGATGCATCACTTTCAAGGGGAGTTTGGTGGGAGGACCACCTTGGTCTGGAGAACTAGAGAGGTGCCTTCATCGGTTTGGTATCGATCTCTAACTCCCGTTTTTATTTACATGCTTTTGTAAATCACCTAGAGGGGGTGACTAGGTGATGGCTAATCTAATGGTCACTAAATGCGGAATTAAAAACTATTATGACCAAATAAAACTTATTACACTAAACACCACGTATAACACAAGAGTGTAGCCGAATTCCCCGTCAAGGGCTCTGGACTAACTCCTCAAGATTCCCCTGGATATGGGTTGAGGTGCCGTGTTGGCTCTCTTGGTGAATACAAGTGTTAGCAAACAATCCCAAGCAAGTATATCAATATGAGCACACAAGTATATCAAGCATGTAAAAGTAAAGACAATATAAGTAATGCAAGATATAAAGACAAAGAGAGAGAAAGAGCAATCGCAAACACGAGGGATTTGTTTTGAGGTTCGAGCACCCTTGCTCTACGTCCCCGCCTTCCCACTAGAAGGATTTCCACTAAAATCGATCCCACCGGATCACTCGGTGCCACAACACCTACAAGCTCTCGGACTCCCTAGTCCGTACACAACGCAAGCCCACTAGCTCGCCGAGGCCGCACCTCAAACACCAAGTTCGCACCCGAACTCTAAACAACACGGACACACACGTCCGCCTCCTCAAAGGAACAAATAAAGACTTTTGTGATCACAACACTTTGATCACCTAAAAACAATCTCACTACAACACTCCTATAGGATGAATATGTCAATGTTGCTCAAGTGTTTGTGTGAGAAAACTAGGATGGAAATTATGGAGGAAAACTCAAGAAATCACTTTAAAACACTCTTGATAAAACTTCCCTTTAGATAGAAATATTTGCTCTCTATTTTGTGGAGAAAAACTTCTGAAAAGAGTAGGAAAAACTGGCTCTAAAACAATCTCCAAATCTTATCTAAAACAGTCCCCAAATGGCCCCTTTTATAGAGCACCAGAAACTAGCCGTTGGGGGTCTGTCAGACCTGTCGGTCGACCGCCCGGTCGACCGGCCAACGGTCATATTTTAGACCGTTGTGCCATCGGTCGACCGGCTAGGTCGACCGACCAGGATACAGAGAGCAAAGCTCTCTGTCCCTTCCGGTCGACCGCTCGGTCGGCCGGGGCATTTCCAGAGAGCAGAGCTCTCTGGACGGTCGGACCGGATCGGTCGGCCGGCCCTCCTGCAGATCTGGCGTGCACGTCTGTGCACGTCGGTCGACCGATCCGGTCGACCGACTTCAGAGATAGTCGACTATACAGTTGACTTGCTGAAGCCAGGAAACAGAAATCTGGGATTAAAAAGTTTGTCTTTTTG